>CAJNIZ010046109.1:3193-41664 GCA_905231905.1 Symbiodinium pilosum | reverse complement strand
TAGGGGTACCTTCTTGGGGGGGGGGTCCCCATAAAAAGGGTTACAAGATACTGGGATCTATATTGGGGTCCCCCTATTTGGGGAAACTGCCACATGCACCTTTAGGGGAAAGGCAAAGAAAATGGAAACCCCTAAACCCTCAACCCCATACCCTATACCCTAGACCCTGAACCCCTAAAAACCCTAAACGCTATACTATACCTTAAACCCTAGTTTAAGGTTCGGAGTTTAAGACTTCGGGTTCAGAGGTGCGTTTACGCTTCTGCCTGAGGTCCCTGCCTGAAACTCTCTTCGAGCAGCCTTCACCAAACGCTCAGCTGCTCGGCGCAACAAGAGGGGAGCCTGCCATCATCCAGCATGAAAAAAAATTGAAGCTGTCTCTGGCATACCCCTACTAACCACCAGTAAGCAAGTTGCACAAAACAACTGGCAGTGATATCGATTTTCAACAACAAAGTGTGCCTTCACGGCACCAAGAATTGCAGCCTTGTCTGCCAGCAGCGGTGCCGCCTGCATCTCTTGCTGGCCAGCTACTCTTCAAAGTTTAAACCCCAAAACCCCTAAACCCTTAACCCCTACACCCTCAACCTCTTGAAGATCTTGACCACTGGTTAGCACCTGGCCTTTGGTTAGCTGAGAAATAAAGGAATGGATCCTTATAGTAGTCCCTATATAACCCATTATAATAGTAGTCTCCACGTTCTTTTATTCCCAGCTAGCCAAAGGCCAGGCACAGCAGGTCATTCGTGCATGCACAGCCTCTGCAAATTGCTGCAGATCCCCTTCGGTTGACAGTGGTTCCAAAACGGTCCGCAAGACCTGCAAGGGCATCATGATGATTGTTGTTCTCAAAACAATGGTTTAGGCTTCTTTTTTTTGACACCCCTGCGCACCTTTCCTGTGCAAGCCTTGGCTAGGGGGGACACTGGTTTAGGGTTTACGGCCCCTTTCGGTTATGGAATATATCACGGCACCTAATATTTAGGAGTACCAAAATGGGACCCTAATTTTGGCAACTGCCCACGGGATGTGGCGAAGACTTGGATCGGCAAAGTCGAACTGAGATTGTTATGACCATGGACAGAAAAGACCGAAGGCAATTTGCTACAATCCCTATGGCTGCTTTAATGATTTTATCGCATTGTTTTTACTATAAATTGTTACCGGGATTACGATATTCGTGCGATTATTACTGCAATTATTGTTCTTACTAGTGTTTACTACTCTTACTGTTTCTACAGTGTGTATTGTTATTCTTGCTTATCATTCTAGTCATTAGTATTAGTATTACTTGGAAACTGGCTCCACTCAGTTACAGCGGGATAATAGTCATAATATGGGGAAAAATATGGCCCTTAATATTACCCCCATCATAGACGGCAGCGCCCAAAGTATTAAACCCTAGACCCTAAACCCCAAACACCCAACCCTAAACCCCAAACCTAAAACGCAAACCCTAAACCCTAGACCCCAAACCCTAAACCCCAAACCCTAAGCCCTAAACCGCAAACACTCAACCCTAAACCCCAAACCCTTAACCCTAAACCCCAAACCCTTAACCCCAAACCCTAAACCCCAGACCCTAAACCCTGGACCCCAGACACTAAACCCTAGGGTGTTGTCTAATTCTTGCAATCTTCAGGGAGCCGCGCCTCCGAGTTCTCCTGAAACGGCCTCAGTGCTGTGGAATGATCAGGCTGAAACCCCTCCCGAACCTAAAAGCCTCAAACCCTCTCAAGTAGATAAAATGCGGCGTTTAAAGTTTAACGTTCAGGGTTTAAGCTTTGGGTTTAGGGTTTAGGGTCCCCCTCAAGTACATGAAATATGGAACTCACTTATATCATAACAAGATCCCCAAAATACCCCATATTCTATCTACTTGAGGGGACTATACACTCTAAAAAACGAGAAACCATTAACTCTTCGAGTGTGGCCCCGAACGTTGCCCTTTGCATTCCTCTGCGCGCAGACTCGCTCCGGACTGTACAAATGGGCATATCTAGGGGGTAGCATAATAATACCGGTTAAGGGTTTAGGGTTTAGGGTTTTAAGTAATTAGTAAGAATAGTAATAGTGACAGTACAACTTTGCGAAACTCCTACATCAGAGGTAGCAGCCTTGGCAACTGCTGCAGCAATCGCGCCAAGAGCGCTGGAAAAGCCTGCGGTGAGCATGCTTGAGACAGCTACCTCATGCGGGAGTTAATAGTTATATGGGTAGTTCCCAAAATTTAGTGTTTAGGGCTTAGGGTCTAGGATGTAGATGGAGGAAATTTACCCCATATCGTGAAAATTACAGCAGCACTACCCAGAATTTCAAAGTCCAAAAATTAGAACCCCTCGAAGACTATGGGGAACTATTTAGGGATTATATAGGGGATATTATGGCTTGATATACCCCTAAACCCTAAACCCTAAAACTAGGAGGTCTGGGTAGGGAGACATGCACGGTCCATCTTAACCAAAAGGGGCTCATAATTTTGAGAGCAACCCATGTAGACGGAGGAAATTTTACCCCATATCGCGAAAATTACAGCAGCACTACCCAGACCCCCAAAGGGATCCAAAAATTAGAACCCCTGGAAGACTATGTGGAACTATTTAGGGATTATATAGGGGATAGTATGGCTTTATATACCCCTAAACCCTAAACCCTAAAACTAGGAGGTCTGGGTAGGGAGACATGCACGGTCCATTCCCTGGGTTTCCTGGCCTCACCGCAGGTTTCTGCGGTACGCCTTAGAACAGGCTGCAGTGCCTGGCGGAAAACGCACATGATGGCTTCCAAAACTTGAAAGATCCCCCTTGGGGTTTTCATCTTATTTTCCATTATCCCTATATATTCCCACTGTAACCCGTATGCAACCCCTATATAACTCGCGTCGTAACAGGGCATGTTGGGATGTATAAAGGGATCCCTAGGGTTAGAGGTTTAGGATTTAGGGTCTAGGGTTTAGCGTCGTTCTGTGAGGGAATCCCTATTGATAGAAACCCCCAAATACGACACAATAGACTTCCGCTCTTAAAAAAAGCAACAACCCGACCCGCACCCTAAACCCTAAACCCTAAACGCTGAACCCTAAAAAGCCTGCAGTGGGCCAGATCTCACTCCCCCGCAGCTGTGCACCAAGGACAGCATGGCCTACGCAATCGGTGGATACAAGCCGGGGTGTTGATTTAAGGCTCGGAACTCTGTTGGGAATTTATTTGTTCTTGTTTTGGGCCTCTTTTCGGGTGTGGCTTCTAAGGGCCCGGAAATGTTTCAGGAATGTACTCTTTTTGTTTTGGTCTTTTTTGGGTGTGTGGATAGCAGGCTGGTATTCTTGGGGACTGGGTAGCCCAGCTTCGTGCAAGAACTCAATACACGACATATCCATCAAATGGGTTATTCTCAAAATTATGGGCCCCTTTCGGTTATGGATTATATCACGGCACCAAATATTTAGGGGTACCAAAATGGGACCCTGATTTTGGGAACTACCCTAAACCCTACACCTTAGACCCTGAACCCTCAAACCTTAAACCCTAAACCCCTACTTGGGGAACTAGCCGAACCCACGGCTAGACCAGACTGGTGCAACACATTCCCATGGCGCAGGCCCCACAACCTGACCCAAAAAAGTTACTGGTTCTCAGTAGGCAACGTGGGCATATCATCCCTATACAATAATATGAATGCATCTAGATATATACATATATATATATACAGATATATATACATATAGATATATCTATATATATATATAGATAAGGTTTAGGGTTTACAGTTTGCGGATTAGGGTTAGTAGGGAAGATGGGAAGGCAACATGATCCTTATAGAGTATATTCCCGTCTTCACCCTACTAAGAACCAGCAAGCAAAGTGTGCGCGGACTGAACCTCTGCAGCCCTGGTGGCATCTTGCGACGCCAGTGCAGATGCGAATGCCTGCCATGCCGCAACAAAAGTACTGCCACTAATAGTCATAATAGTAACAATAATGGTAATACCAATTATAATGAACAATATAATAACAACAGAAATAGTAGCAGTAAGAATGGTAATCATTGTAATCATGGTAATAATGGCAAGGCTGTTCTCTGGTTTGCTGCCTAGCCGCGCTTTGCCAGGGCAGCTGGGCAACTAAAATCAAGCCGATTTGAAGAGGATGGAAGAGGCGTAAAACACTCACGAGTCATACTTTCCAGATTCATCCTCCTAAATAGTGGTTTCCATCTTCTTTTCCATTGTCCCAATATTATCCCCATATAACCCCTGTATTATATAACCCCTATAGACTTCTTGGTTTCCAGTTCTTAGACTCTGCAAATGGGTCCGCGCCATGAACAGGAACATATGGGTGCTTGTCAAGATTATGGTCCTTTTTTTGTCCCTAGTATAATACGGCACCCAATATTTAGGGTACCCCAAAAGGGACCATAACTTTGACAACCACCCATATCCATCTTCAAAGCTACAGCCGCCAACCTCGGAGGTGCCAGATGCGGCATCCATTTTGATGAAGTCGCCCGCAAGCTCGAAAGCCAAGATCCCCAAACTCGGCCTTACAACTAGTGAGCCTGATATTGGGGTATATATTGGGGTTACATAGGGATAATGGAAAAGAAAATGGAAACTGCTATATTATGGAGGGTTATATTGTGGTATATATTGGGGTTATAAAGGGATAATGGAAAAGAAAATGGAAACTACTATATCATATAGGGCTATATTAGGGTTATATTGGGGTCATCAAGAGATAATGGAAAAGAAAATGGAAACTACTATATTATAGAGGGTTATATTGTGGTATATATTGGGGTTATAAAGGGATAATGGAAAAGAAAATGGAAACTACTATATCATATAGGGCTATATTAGGGTTATATTGGGGTCAGCAAGGGATAATGGATAAGAAAATGGAAACTACCGTACCATATTAGGACGCCCTTTCGTTACATTGAGTCAGGGGTGGCCTATTATAGGTGCACACCATGCACCACCCTCAATACAGCGGTAAGATGGGGATCATGGAAAATGGAAACCATTATAATGGGTTATCTAGGCGTTATATAGGAATAATGGAAAAGAAAAGGGGAACTACTATAGTGGGTTATGTAGGGGTTCTAAAGGGCTAATGGAAAACAAAATGGAATCTACTATAGTGGGTTATATCGAGGTTATATAGGGATAATGGGAAAGAAAATCGAAACTATTATAATGGGCTATATAGGGTATATAGGGCTAATGGAAAAGCAAATGGAATCTACTATAATGGGTTATATAAGGGTTATATAGGGATAATGGAAGAGAAAAAGGAAACTACTATAGTATTGGATAGAATTTACCTGGGGTTCAAACCCTAAACCCTAATCTCTAAACCCGAATCCCTGATCATTATTATAATGGGTTACCACCCCGAATCAGCGGCTGCCCTTGCTGGGACAAACACGCTTCGCGGCGAAGGAAGTCGTGCAAGCTGCCGATCCTCACGAGCCGCAGGCTGAAGGCAAAAGCAAGGCTCGCGGCTCGCGCTGAGAGGAGGAAACGGAGGAGTTGAAGTGGAGCATGGGTTTTAGGGTTTGGGGTTGAGAGTTTGGGGCTTCGGGTTTAGAGTTTAGGGTTAGTGTTAGGAGTCCCGTGTCAGCAGACAATCTGACGAGTTGCCAGGCAGACGTTGGAAGGTCCTACTCAGTAGAAGCCACCTGCGTCACGCGAAGAATGCTGCCTTCTACGATTCTACAGCTTGCCTACAAGTCATTAAACGAGGGCATCTAAAGTTCTTTCCAACTGGGGGAAATTCTTTTCCCCCAAGCAATTGGGGGGTGCTAAACCATCCCTGAACCCTAATCACTAAACCCTAAACCCTAATCCCCAAACCCTAAACACCCAGAGCATCCGAAGTTCTTCCAGCTGGGGCACGGGCTGAGCAGCGAACACCTCGTCCCAAGCCAACCAGTCTCTCAAGGCTGCAAGGGGCGGCGCCGCCTGCACCCGTATACTTAGGATTTAGGATTTAGGGTTTAGGGTTTAGGGTTTAGGGTTTAGGATTCATGGTTTAGGATTTAGTGTTTAGGGTTTGGGATTTAGGACTTAGGGTTTAGGATTTAGGGCTTAGGGTAGTTCCCAAAATCAGGGTCCCATTCTGGAATCCCTAAATATAAGGTGCCGTTGTAGAATTTGTAACCCAAAAGGGCCCATAATTTTGAGAACAACCGATATAATCCTATATAACCCCTATATAATACCTTCCCAGTATATATAAATATATTGCCCTTTTTTATAGTCCACATATAACCCTAAATTGCCCCTACATCGTCCATAAATAACCCTAACTTACCCCTACATCGTCCATATATAACCCGAGATTACCCCTACATCGTCCATATAAAAACCTAGATTATGCTCTATTCTTCGAAGATCTTCTAAAAGCAGGGTGCCTGCCTGTACCAATCGCCCAGCGGCCTGGACAGGGTTTAGGGTTTAGGATGATAAGAATCATAATAAGAAAGAGTAATAGTAGTAGCACTAATAGAATACGAATAGGACTAACACAAACAATAATAGAAGTCAAGAAGCCCCGTTTCGGCAAAGAAGTTGAATGTATACTATAGTGGTTTCCATTTTCTTTCCCATTATCCCAATATAACCCCGATATAACCCTAATATAACCCTATTATACAATAGTAATCTGAATTGTGCTTTCCATTATTCCTATGTTGCCCCTATAAATATCACGGGGCCTTTTCCCAGCCCTCCTCTGCGAGGGTAGCCAGCGGAGACGCTGCCTGACAAAGTGCAACCACTTGAGGCCGAGTGCATATTAGGGTCCAGGGTGTAGGGATTAGGGTTTAGGGTCTAGAGTTTAGGGTTTAGGGATTAGGGTTTAGGGCTTAGAGCCATTTTCTACACGTTCCTCTGCAGTGCCAACGTCTCCCTCTTAAGCGCACTGGTGGTTCGTAGGGCATAAAGGAACATAATCCCTATATACACCCCAGAAAATAGATTCCCTTATTCCCTATTAACTCCACACCCTAAACCCTACACCCTATATACACATATATATATATAGGTGTGTGTATATATCTTTGTGCGTGTGTTTTCTGATGCCCTACTAACCCCCATTGAGTAAGAGTCTCGTTCCCGCTCCTCTCTGTCTGGAAGCGGCACAAAAGCTGCTGCCGCGCAGGAGCGCACGGCCCGGTGGGGCACCTGGCTTGAAAGAGACAATGCCTCTTCCTCAGTTTGCTTACATTTCTTGGGTTTAAATAGGGTTGATGGAAAAGAAAATGGAAGCTACTACGTGATATAGGGATTAGGCTCCCTTCTTCCCTACTACAGTAACCACGAATAAGTTTTCTTGCAGATGCCTGCAGTTTCGGGCCTCCGTTGGCAGCTGTGCCACTGCTTTTGCAGCAGCTGTAGCCCAGTCTGCTTCCTGATCACAGATGCCAGTTGCTACAAACTGCTACCATAGCACCCTAAGGGGTCCTAATACAAAATGAAAAAGAAAAAACGTATATACATGTATACACCCCAAACCCTAAGCCCTTAACCCTGAAAACCCTAAACCCGAAACCCTAAAAAGGGGTTATAGAGCGATGGTTACCCCAACACCACGCCTAAACCCTAAACCCTAAAAATAGGGGTTATAAAGAGATTATAACTCCTACACCACACCTAAGCCGTAAACCCTAAATAGAGGTTATAAAGAGATTGTTACCCCCACACCACACCTAAACCCTAAATAGGGCTTAGACTGTTACCCCCCCACCACACCTAAACCCTAAATCCTAAATAGGGATTATAAAGAGATTGTTACCCCTCCTCGCCACACACCCTAAACCCTAAATAGTGGTAATAAAGAGATTATGACCCCAACACCCAGCCTAAACCCTAAACCCTAAATAACGGGTTGTACAGTGATTATGAATCCCCACCCCACCCCACACACCTCGCCCACGGAACCGAAGCGCCGGAAGAGCACCATGCGCAGGGCATCCTCGCTGCCATCTTTGGCCGGCCTCGGCTTTTTTTGTGCAGAAGCCATGGCCCTACACCAGGGTTTTAGGGTTTAGGCCCGAACCCTAAACCCTAAATGACCCCAAACCCCAAAGGCCCATTTAAGTAGATAGAATATGGCTTTGGGTATATTATAATAAGATCCCCATATACCCCATATTCTATCTACTTAAGGGGGACTATAAACTCGAAATCCTGAACCCTAGACCCTGAACACTAAACCCTAAAAACCCTAAAGCCCAAAAACCCGAAACCCTCACAGTCCTAAACCCTGTACCCTTCAATCTTGTCACGGGGCGGATCCACCCAAAGCTCCTGCAAGAGTTCCGCGGCCTGCGCTTAGCCGAGGCAGGTCATGGAAGTTTCTCAAAAAAAAAGGGGCGAGCCTTTAGGGACCCTTATTAGGTAGGGTTTAGAGTACCAGTTTAGGGTTTAGGGCTTCGGGTTAAGGATATAAAGGTGAGGTGGACCTTCCACCCTGTACTAGTGATATTCTGGGAATAGAAAGAAACAAAGCCCTGATATGATCACCATCACCGGGTTCACCTTCTATGCAGGTTTCCTCATTTAGGGAAGCTGTCACCCTAAACCCTAAACCCTACACCCTAAACCCTGAACTTTCAATAAGGGGGGTATAGTGGCGCTTATTTGGTACTCATCGTGGCAAGTATCCACATGTGCTATAGTCTAAACTCCTTAAAGGGGGCTTACATAGTGGATTATATAGGGACTAGTATAGGGGTTATTAAGGGGGATACTGGATACTAAGAATTTAGACTATAACCCCTCAAATTCCCCTATGTAATCTTAGTTTCCATTTCATCTCCATTTTCTTTTCCAGTTGATTTTCCAGTATTGGGGGGGGATACTAGGAGTTTAGACCCTAAACCCTAAACCCTACACTATAGGGGTTATAGGGGGGATACTAGGAGTTCAGACTATAGCTCACACGACTCCTCCCTTTTGCCTCCCGCTCCACGAGCCCACCCACAACGCCGTCAGCAACACCTGCAACGAGGCATCGTCTGATCTGTTCTCCTCAAGACATTAGCTAGAATAGTAGGAATATGAATACGAATAAGAATAACAAGAATAAGAACCATAGACATAAGAATAGTAAGATGAATAAGGAGAATAATGGAACCCTCAACCTTAACGAAAGGATGCTCGGCCTCCATCACCTGAAGCAAACCGCAGGTCATTGGGAGCCTGGCAAACTCCACGACTACTTTTACTAGTATAGCTATCATTAATATTAGTATTAACATGAATATTAAGAAAACGATCATTGTTAGTAAAAAAGCTATCATTAATATCAATCTAACCACTATTAATACTATTACTACTTTTATTGTTATCATGAACACTAGTATTGTTACAGCCCTGGGCCCTGGCAAGCAAGATATGGTCAAAGCCTCGTGCCAATCTGAGATGAACTCGACCTAGGCTTCAGGTTAGGGCTTAGGGTCTAGAGTCTCGGGTTCAAGGTTTAGGCTTTAGGGTTTAAGGTTTAGGGTTGAAGGTTTAGGGTTTAAGGCTTAGGGTGCAGGACACAGCCACTTGCTCAGCTCGTGACAAAACTCCGATAAAACTCTTCGGATCCATCCTGCGCGAATAACAGCCGGGGTCCGAGCCCAGAGCTCTCCGGAATACACAAAAAGCCAGTCTAAACTCCTACTATTCCCCTATAACAATCCCCTGTAGAATCCCTTACATAGACCCCCTTTAAGGAGTTTAGGCCCTAAACGCTAGACCCTAAACCCTTCATAACCCCCTATACAACACCCCTTTACTCCCCTACATAATCCCCTATATAACCCCCCCTTTAAGGACACGGCACACATCTCCCAGCCTTGGCAATTTTTAACTGCCAGAATGAATCAACCTCGCGCAGATCACTTCTATGCCGCCCGTCACCTTCTCTGCAAAGCTTCCCCGCCTGGAAATGTCGGATCAAAGCCTCCCTTAGCAACATATGAGCTTTAGTCTAAAGTCCTTGAAGGGGGGTCATACAAGGGATCATATGGGGGACTACTATAGGGGCTATTATGGGCAGATACTAGGAGTTCAGACTAAGGCTCATGTCAAGCCCTGGACGAGGTCAAGCACGGAGCGCTGCTGCAAAACTTAGGCTGATCAATTCTGAGCTTTCAAGCTCTATGCGCCAGAGTCGATCGGCTGCGCAGCTTGCACCGCCGGATGCCTCAGGCACAGAATCTGGGACTTGTATTCTTACTATTAGTACTTGAATTGCTGCCTTTTCTGCGCTGAGACCTGAACTTCACGAACTTCTAAAGCAGCAGCAACTGAAGCCAAACGGACTTCGGCAACGGTTCGACTTGGACGAGAGTTGCCTGCTCTTGTGGGCTTATCTCTTTTAGGGCTTAGGGTTGTTATGTAGGGGCTACATAGCGAGATTCTTCCCCGATAATGGAGAATCAAATGGAAAATGAAATGGACCCTAGATCCCTGAAAGGTTGTAAGCACCATCAATTCCGCCAGCTTCTCTAGCATTGCCAGCTACGAATGAACCACAATCTCTCGCATTTCCTTGCCGCTGCTTGCTCTTACCTATAGCCCCCTTAGGAAGATAGAATGTGGAATTCCCCGAAGTCAGAACAAGATCCCCATGTGCCCTATATTGTATCTACCTGAGGGGGACTATACCCTAAACCCGAGACTCAAAACCCTGAACTCTCGGCTCCATATTCTATCTACTTAAGGGCCTAAACCCTGCACGGGACTATGGGTTCAGAGCTGAGGATTAGGGGCTGGCCATGGCTGATGCTGCTTTCGACCGGTACTTGGGAAAGGTACTTGAAATCAAGGAAGTTGAGATTTCGGGTTCAGGGTTTAGGATTTAGGGTTTACGGCTTTTGTCCCCAAAGTGTGCTTCTCCCATATCTTTTCATCTCACTCCTTAGGGACCATATCAGAATAGCTTTGGATTTGCAAGACGTGCGCCAAGCAAAGCCACAAAACTGCTCTCTCTGCTGGGAGCAGCACACCTTACTATTGTATCTATTACTAGTATTGCTATGAATATTACGATAATTTTTGCAGTTATTACTTGCTATTGTTAGTACTAGTACTATGTCTGTGCAACTACGGCAGAAGAAGATGGCTGCCCTGGGGCTTGCTTCTCCGCTTAAACTGCCATCTTTGCAGTGAACTCTTAGATATGAAAAAAATTCTCAAAAGCGTATCCGTTCCTAGAAATGCGCCTTCGGAGTTGCCCTCCTTGCCATCCTGCAACAGCTGGGATTGTGGGACGATGTGTCTGAGACACGATCGAATCTGAACGAATGACAATGCAAGATGCCTCGGCTACCACGTGAGCCCAGAAATGCTGGGACAAAGCTTCCCAGCGCTTGGACACCCTGCGCAGCGAGGGGTGCTACCCAGACTTAAAAACAAGTTCCAAGCATTACATCCCTAAACTAATATTTGGGGTTCAGGTTTGAGGGTTTATGGGGATTATTCCAGTACCCTAAACCCTACACCCTTCCATAATTATGGGCTTATACAGGGGAGCAGCAAATTCTGGTTGGCTCCCTTCCACAAGCCTTCCTTGCTCTTCAAGGCGGCCCTGGGCCAAGGCCAGGAAAAGGGGCGCCTGAGCCGCAGAAGTCATGGCTATGAAGAAGGAGGGGTGCACAATGCTATATATATATATGTTTATTTATTTTCTATTTTTATTTATAGATAGATATAGGTGTAAATATATATATATACAGATATATATATATATACCAATATCTTATAACTATGCTTCTGTAAAATTTGTCATAAGTCTAAACCCTAAACCCTAAATAGTAGTTTCCATGTTGTTTTCCATTATCCCCATGTAATCCCAATAAAGTATACGCATTTATACATATATAGATCATAGATGTATAGTGAGGTAGCCAGCACGTCGTTTGGGTGCTTGCAGTCTTCTCAATGGCAATGCCAGGGGCGTCACCAGCTCGGAGGGCTTCATTCGAAGCTTACCCAGAAGGTTCCTTATCCGGTCCTTCCACAAAGATTGAAGGTTCAGGGTTCAGGGTTTAGGGATTAGGGTTCAGGGTTCAGGGTTACGGCTTTAGGGTCATTCCGCCAAATCGAATGGGGATGCCCTTGCTTGGGGCCCTTGGGCCATGTGGGTGCAGTGCTAGGGATTTCAGACATCCCAAAATTGAGGTCATTGTTTTCTTGCTTGATGCGGAAGAGGATTCCTTGAGCTAGATACGGGTGACCCCTAGTTTTGCTTTCCGAGAATTAAGTGTACCTTTTTTTCTTTTTTTGGGGGGGGATCCCAATAGAAAGGGCTATAGTATACGCATATAGGATTACAGTACATTTATATAGGGGTTCCCCTAGTCTTGGGAGACCCTAAACCCTAGACCCTAAACCACAAACCCTAAACCTGACCATGAAAGTGAGGTGCTCCTGCGCCGCTGCGCCCCGCTGAGTATTTGTTGATGCAGCAGCATCTGGCAAGGTGGACAGAGCGATACCAAGCATGTATGAGCCAGTCAGTTTAGGATTTTACTCGTTTGCTGTTAAAGAACTTAAAGTAACTTACCAACATAAGGGTACATATTAGATAATCGGGAAGCCTTGTTATAGTAACTTTATTCAAGTTCCTCGACAGCTACCCATCTTAGGGTTCAGGCAGCATGATCAGCACGAGCTATGCGAGCACCTCCCAAAGTCCGCTCAACCGCATTCGCCCAGTAGGCTCCCAACTTGGGCAAACGACCTGGCGGTTTCAGCAAAGGCGCCCGCGGCAGGACGTGGGACTCCTAATGTAGACCCCTTATTCATACACCCTCTCCTGTTAAGAGGCTTAATATTAGTAGGATCCCTATTATCACCCCCACTAAGGGGAGGGGGTTTATAAGTTAGGGGTCTACAGTAGCCTACCAACCACATGGCCTTGCCGTAACCAGTCAACTCTTACCTTAGACAGCGGTCACGTCGAAGATGCTTGGATTGTTGCATGCCAAGAATGCAAGATCTGCCTGTCTCGGTAAATCGATAGAATATGGGGTGTATATTGTAAGAATGGAAAAGATGGAAACTACTATTTAGGGTGTATATTTAGGGTTTAGGTCATACAAGGACTCGAGATCAGTGTGGAATACTACTCACATCTGCTTCCGAGCACTGAAGTGGCCCTGATGCAACTATCACCTCTTCCGCTTCCAGAACTTTAGCATTTAGGGTGGGCATGGGCGGACTGAGTCAGAACCCCAGGCCAACGCCGGGTAGTAATTCTAGTCAGGTCAGGGACAAGACTTGCTTCAGTTAAGAAAGTGCGCTGCGTAAGGAATCAATGAAGACCAACACCAACAAGAAAAAACAAATATCGTTGGAAACTGCTTTGTGCTTCTGCAAGGTACCCACATCCCCACAGCAGCATCCAACGCAGCATCTGCCACATCCTTTGCCATGAGCACTTCCACTCTTGGCACTCTGCTAGTTCGTGTATATTGTTAAGATATCATAACATATCAGAACATATCATAATATATCATAGTATATGATAATATGTTAGAGTACTTTATTGTGTCTCATAATATGTTATACTATATTATTGTAGCATTAACTCATGTGTTCCATGCTCCTCCAGGGCCAAATGACGGAGTAAAGCTGCCTGCAAAAAGTGAGGAGCTGTTTTGGGGGTTTAAGGTTTAGGGTTTAGGGTTGGTGGAGCGACGTGTTTTTTGGGTGGCTGAGCCTACCAACATTATATTCCGCATATGCGCTGTAGTCTAAACTCCTTGAAGGGGAGTATTGAAGAGCGCATTTTAGGGGCTACCAGGGGGGAAATGGCAGGATACTAGGCGTTTAGACTATGGCTCATATGAAAGACTATACTATACCCCAAACGGGTGGTATATTTTTACTCTACACGGTAGTATACTCTAATCCCTATTATGGGACCCCTGAAAGGGGCACCCCTAATTTTGGGAAACCCCCATGTAAACTAAACCCTACACCCTAAATAGTAGTTTCCATGTTGTTTTCCATTATCCCCATGTTGGGGACCCCCAACATAAACACTACTCAAGTGGCTGAATTGGAAGCAGATGCGCACTGCGCGCACAAGCATCTGGCGCGCTAGTTGCAGATGCTATTGTAATAGACTATGACATACCATCATACACTAATTGCACTGTAATGTAACATAGTATACTAGAATATATTGTAATGTAACATAATATATGCTATAAAATACCATAATATTACAATAAAAATATTGTGCCTTACAACATATGTTCTGCCCAAGCCTTCAGCCGCCGCCGGCAGCCTTCGAAGCCGCCCCTGGCATCGAAGAAGACGCCACACCAAGAAGGTATTGGGGTTCTATTGGGGTTTAGGGTTTTGGGTTTGGGGTCTACAGTTCAGGGTTTAGGGTCTAGGGTTGAGGGCTTAAGGTTTAGGGTTTGGGGTTATATTGGGGTTATATTGTGGTTAGACTGCGGTTATATTAGGGTTCTTTTGGGAACGAAATGTGTACTCTACCAAGTCGCTGAGGATTTAAGGTGGGTTGCCTTACTTTACTAAATCCCTTCGGACATCATGAAAATCCAAGCCATTGAAATCTGTCGAAAACTTCTGGCTCTGCCACAGGACAAGGGAATCCAGAAGGAAGAACATATCCCTAAAGTTGTCCCTTCATCCCCATATTCCTTTGTTCCACTCCCTACTAAACTCTTAACCCTCTACCCTAAACATCCCTAAGCCGGAAACTAGTAGTTTCTATGTTCTTTTCCATGCCTTCCGGCCCTACATGACCCACGTTTTTTCAGAGTCTTCCCAAATGGACACCCAGTATCTACACTCACCAATATTTCCAGGAACCCTATTTTTGATACAACCCCAGTGTCCTAAACTCTAGACCCTGTGCAAGGCCTTGGCTCTCGACCGCGCCCCCCAACTCCTTCGTCGCTACCGGCTGCTGCTCCAAGGTCCTGGAGATTTCCGAAAAAGAGACATACGCGCTACAGTCCAAACTCCTGGTATCCCACTAAGAAGTTTAGACTATAGCTCATATGTGCATTACGAAAGCAGTCTGCAGGGTGAACTTGTGATATACTCCCTCCTAACCTCCCTCGCAAGGGTGACGACTGTGAAAGTCTCTGGAGCTCCTCTCCCGCAAAGGACCATCGAACCCTCATGTAAATCCCTACAATAGTGTATGTAAACCCCCTTAGAGAGTTCCGGACCCTAAACCCCAAACCCTAAACCCGGAACCCTAAACCCTTAGCCCTAAACTCTAAGCCCTGAACCCTTTACTTAAACCCTAGACCCTGAACCGAATCTCTGCGAAGATCTGGCCCGGCCTGTCGCAAGGCCCACAGCAACGCAGCACGATGTCGATACCTCGGCTCGGCTTAGGGTTTACGGGTTTAGGGTTTCAATGCCTGACTCATACCTGGAACTTGAAAAGACCATCACCCTTCTTCTTACTCCCAATATGCTAAGACCAATCCTTATACTTCGTCTGAGACATGTACAGCTCACAGCTGCCAGCCACAAACCTCCAAAGTCTAGTCATGGAAAGTACGAGCTGAAATCCCTGTGTTGACCTGAATCTGCACGCGGCCTTCTACAACAACGTGACAAACAAACGAGCAAAAATGTTAAGACTCGCTTCTCTGTGCCAAGCTGCTGTGGAAGGGCGACACACGCCGCATATAAATGCGAGCAGCAACTGAGGCCTTGTCTTGAAGGAGCTGTTGGTGTTTTGATCCCCTCAAGGGCAGCTGAGGCAAGGACTGTTGGGGCAGTTGCACTCAAAGAGAGCCATGTCAACACGTCGACCTTAATTAGGTGGACTACTTACTATTTAGGGCTTAGGTTTCGGGGTTGACGGTTTGGGGAGACACCCCACCCAGTGATAGCCTCAAAATCCTTTCACCCCTGTGCCACGTGCGCGGAAGACACCATTTGGGCTGAGCGGATGGCAGTTGTCACTGTAGGAGTGCGAGACGAAGACGTCCTACTACCAACTGGAGTGCAGCTGGTGGCACAGGCTAATATGCTATAATGCATTATAATATACCATAATATAGTATACTTTATTATATTATATATAAAGATTATGGCAATTATGATATGCTATGATCTACTATGGCACTATGTCCGGTTCACCATCATCTGCCGGCCGAACCCCATCCTGCAAGACTGCAAACAAGGCTCTTCTTTGAGGCTATATAGGGGCTACATAGGGATTATCTAGTGGTTATGTAGGGATAATGAAACGGAAAATGGAAACTATAGGCATTCTAGAATAGTAGTTTCCATTTTCTTTTCCATTGCCCCAATACAACCCCAATATATACCCTATACTCCCTATATAGCGCCTATATAACCCCTATAGGACCCTTTAGGGTTTAGGGTTCAGGCTGCAAAGCTGAAACTGGAACCTCCATCTCGCCGATCTCCCATCCCTGGTGGGGCCAGTACTTCTTTGCTGACTGCCGGCTTGGGTTTAGGGTTTAGGGTTCAGGGTTTAGGGTTCAGGGTTTAGGGTTTAGGGTATAGGCCTTAGGGTTTAGGGCTTTAGGGTTTAGGGTTTAGGCTTGTGCAGCTCAAGGGGCCTTCTGCCGGACGCCGGAGCCTACGCTGAAGCCCAGCTCCTGCCAGGAGATCTTTGCTTCTTCACATTCTGGGGGTATATCGGGGTTATATTGGGATAATGGAAAAGAAAATGAAGCTACTATATTATATAGGGATATATTAGGGATATGTTGGGGTACATATTGGGGTTATATAGGGATAATGGAAAAGAAAATGGAAACTCCTATATTCTATAGGGTTACATTGGGGTTATATTGGGATAGTGGAAAATAAAATGGAAACTACATTGAGGGTGCCCCTTGGCCCCATGCAACTGGGAAGGAAATTCCTTGCCAAAGGCTCCTCGGGAAGTCGAGCGGCTCTCTGTGCAAAACGTGGAGCCTGCAAGGCACATAGTCCCCCTTAAGTAGATAGAATATGGCTTTGGGTATATTATAATAAAACGCCCATATACCCCATATTCTATCTACTTAAGAGGGACTATAAACACCCGTAGAGGCTGGAGGATTTCCTGTGGGAAGCTGACGCAAGCTGGCTCACACATCCAACATGCACCAGAGCTTTTCCAGCAATTCACTTTCCGGCGGGTCTGCATCTTCATCATGCTTACCTCTGCTCAAGAACGCTGAGGCAATCCAAAACTGCTTGCCGGCTTAGAGCCACTAAGGGTTTAGGGTTTAGGGTTTTGCAATGGCTGAAGGCCGGTCAATGCTTCCGAGCCGCGTTTTCGCATCTGAAAAAGCTTGTCAAGACGCTCCCGCCGCGCCGGTGTGTCCGACACAACCTCACAGTTCAGCGCTTACCACTATGGGGTATTAGACCTTAAGGGTACCTTAATCTACCCTAAATAGGGTCCTAATAGGGAATTTTAGAGTTTAATAGCCCATAGTGGTAAGCAGATTTCAAATTGCCCATGTTGCGCTTGGACTCCTTGACAAGGCACCATTAAGTCGATGTTGAGCCGACGTGCAGCAAGTTGAAGATCCTGCCGATACAAACCCCAGCCGCTATCTGCCATCATAATTGCAAAAATAGTAGTAATTGTAATAGTAATGGTAATAGTAATAGTCATAGTAATCATAATAGTACTAGTAATAGGACTAGTAATAGTAATAGTAATAGCAATAGTAACAATAAGAATGATGAATGTGCCATCATGGTCATGGTCTTCGACGGAAGCCCGCCTTAGAATCCTGGGCCATGAACTCCTTGCGAGTCACGATTCGCCGCACGCCTGCGGCTACCAGGACCATGAAGCAGCGCTTACAGGGCGGCATGGTGACCTTAGCAAGCCCATGACCAGTGAAAGAACCTTTCTGTGACGCAAAGCCAACTGCCCAACTGCCGAGACACGTAAACTGAAGACCCTTCAGTAGTCCGCCTCAGCAGTGGCATGCAGTCACGAAAGCTTTGAAGCACCAATTTGAACTGGCTGGGTTGCTGTTAAGGAACTTCAACTAAATTAGCCCAATATGGGTATATAGTAAATAGCACGTTTTTCTTAGTATCGCAACGTAATTCAAGTTCCTGAGCAGCAACCCAGCTGGGCCACATCGTTTTTCTGGGCCTGGCACCCCAAGCGCGCACAACGCCCGATGGCATTGACCTCTGCATGGAGGTCAGATGCAGGGCGCCTGGGCGATGCGGATATTTCACAAGACAGTCCCTGTGCAATCCTTTCTGGGGACCCTCAGAATCCAACTACAATTCCTGTGTAGCCTTGGGGGTCCCGGTAATCCCTATAGTATTGGGGTCCCTAAAAACCCTAGCTTGAGAAACTTCCATGTGGTATCTTTCTATCCTTCCCCCTTCCCATGAGCCGTGGCACTTTGCATTTGGTTCCCACAACGGCCCATTCACGTGACCTGTGCCAGGGACATGCAGAATCGTCAAGCCCTGAACCCTCAGCCCCAAACCCTATATAACCCGATTATAGTAGCTTCCATTTTTCCATAAGCCCTATATAACCCCCATATATACCCTATATGATAACGAAGTGTCCATTGTATTTTCCATTATCCCAATCTAACCCAATATAATCCCAATATGCCGTAGTAGTTTCCATTTTCTTTTCCATTATCCCCATCATAAACCCTAAACTGAACCCTGGATGCCTTAACCCTCAACCCTAAGCCCTAAACCCTAAACCCTAAGCCCTAAACCCTAAACCCTAGGCTCCCTGCCTGCAATGATCATGCCAGACTTGTCAGCGATGGCACAACCCATGCTGCCAGCTTTGCAGCTTGAGTTTCGTGCCAGTAGCAGCGCAAGATCAATGCCTGAAGACCGGGGAGCCCATGACAATGGAAATCAAAATGGAAACTGCTATAATTGGGTTATATAGGGATATTATCAGGGTAATATGGGGATTCCATTGGGATAATGGAAAAGAAAATAGACTTTTCAACAAGTAGGGCCTCCTGATAGACCCCCAAACTCTAAGATCCATATAATAGCGACCCCTCAAGCAAGCACACCTTTTTTGATCTTTTTGGGAAACCATACTTACCTGAAGGCCCGAAACTAAGCCAGGGCCCTTGCGGCGTTTTTGGCAGTCAAGGCAAGTTGCCATTACAATCTCCGCTGAGATCTTCCAAGGGAGTCCAGCCAAAGCTTTGAACGTCCTTCAGATTGAGCTTAATTGGGTTTCTGTTAAGGAACTTACATTAAGTTACCATAATGACTATACATAGACTACGGTTTCCCAATATAGCAACTTAAATTAAGTTCCTTAGCAGCAGCTCGGTTTTGGGGCCAAGGGGGTTTGGGGTTGGGTGCACATCTTCCAGAACTCCTCCGGAAACGCATCTGGCTGAATGCCAAGCACCGCTGGCACTTCCCGCACTTCCGGCACCGGCACAGCCATGGTGCTACCGACTGCTCACATGATTCCAAGCCCTTTGCTGCTGTTACGGCTGCTTGCGGAAGATTGTTTAGGGGATCATTTAAGGATTAGATAGGATTGTATGGAGTTACATGGGATTGCATAGGGTTATATGGTTATTATTGCTTCTACGTGAGCAGGTCATGTTCTTGAGCTACGAGCTTGAGGTTTGAAATTGAGGTATGCTGAGGCTGGCCTTTCTGCAACCCATTGCCACAGAGCCAGAAACGCACGCACACGCGGACAAAGATTATCTGCCGATGCCTCATGCAAGCTTCAGCTTCAAACACACAATGCTAAACAATTGGGCAAACGGTAGTTTCCCGAAATGGGGGGGACTTTGATAAAGACCTCAAAATACTATAATCCTGATTATAGGGACTGGGAAACCCCCACATATGTTGCCCAATTGCTTTTTGCAGGGCGCCTGCTGCCGCTTGGCAGGGGTCACTTGCTTCGGCGCCAAGTTCGGCCGGACGGCTGGACGTGTGCTTGGAGCCCTGAGGCTTAGGGTTTAGGGTTTAGGTCTTAGGGGGTTTAGGGGTTTAGGGCCCTGTGGTCTGGATCTTGAGGCTTAGTTGGGGTTTAGGGTTTAGAGGTTTAGGGGGTTTAGGGTTTAGGCTTGCGGTGTAGGGTTCATACAGGCCATCAACACCTGTAGTATACACTCTATGAATACCCAACATCTACTCGCAAGATCCCACCCTAAACCCTAAACCTAGACCCTGGGCCCTAAGCCTCACAAATTATTGACGCTTCCCGGGAAGTTCTGCAGATCTGGGCCTGCTTGAACTTGCAGCAGCTTTGTGCTCCTCCCCAGGGACATGAGCATTTGGGACCTTCCCACATCAACAGCTAGGGCCATCTTTGAAATGTTATATACATATAATTGTGTGTTTTCCACGGAAATGCATATATATATATATATCTATATCTGTCTATCTATCTATATATGGATACATATATATATATACATAGAGGGCTTAGGATCCTTGAAACAAAGCATTCCCTGCAAACTCATGCTTCTTGAAGAGAGGGCTACACAGGGCTTCATGTTAGACACGCCCGGCACCCAATTCCGTCTCCTCCTGCCAGTCGTCATCTTCCCAGTCGCCATCTTCCCATTCACCATCTTCCCACTCACCATCTTCCCAATCTTCTTCCTGTCATCGCAAGATAACGCTATATGATATAGTAGTTTCCATTTTCCTCTCCATTATCCCTATATAACCCCAATACAACCCCAATATAATCCCTATAATCCACTGCGCACCATGAACACCGACAGTTTGTGGTAGCCGTGGGCCAGACGCATTCGCAACACAAAAAAAAAAAACGCAATACGTGACGCAGATGTGCCGACGTCTAGGAGGCCAAGAAAAAGAAGGGAACAGGATACTTTCCAACATAGGGCTTAAATAGGGATTATATAGGGTTTTATAGGAGTTGCATAAGGATGATAATAATGAAAATGGAAACTACTATCACTTTTCCCGCCTCCTCCCATTGCTCCTCTGGCCACACTTCCTCCTGCAGGCCGTGATGACATGAAAAAGGGCAAGCAAAACTCAACGCTCAATACTGCATTACATGAAGCTCATCTCATCCTGTTGCGATCTGTAGGTGGCCTTGCAACAACATATGAATCTCTGACAGGGTTTGCAACCATGAATACGTGCCTTGTCGATGCGCTGTCGCTTGGCCTGGGCAGACTCTGCTTTAGACAACCGCACAGCACATCAACAAATCAAATGACCATAGTCTAAGCTCCTTAAATTGGTTCATATAGGGGATCCTATACTACTGTAGGGAGGCTTACCAAGGGGGATACTAGGAGTTTGGACTATAACCCATATAATTCTCTTTATAATCCCAGTTTTCATTTTATTTTCCATGTTCTTTTCCATTTGATTCTCCATTATGAAGGGGGATACTGGGACTTTAGACTATAGCTCATTTAACCCTAATATAGACCCCATTATAATGAAGTAGCTTCCATTTTCTCTTCCAAAATCCCCATAAATCCCCTGTACTCCGATATTTCCTACTAACTGACTATAGGAGTTTAGACTATAGTACTACCATAAAGTTTACTAGGGGGGATACTAGGAGCTTAGATTATGGCTCACAAGACCCAGACCTGGTGCCAGCTGGTCTGCGGTTTGGCCCGAGCAGCGTGGGACTGCCGTGCCGGCTGCGGCGGAGGCCGCGGAGGCGGCCGCGGAGGGGGCCGCCTGGGTTGCTGCTAAAAAGAATGCAGTTTAACTTACCATATTGGGGAAACCCTGCTATGTAATATATATATATATGCTTATATTTATATATATAGAGATGTACCCATTATGGTAACTTAATTTAAGTTCCTTAACAGCAACCCAGCCGCGGAGGGGGCCGCGGAGGCTGTGGCGGCCGAGGAGCGGAGCTTGGTCTGGCGCAGAGTCCCCAAGATAGCAAGAAGCTCGCAGGCTCACACCCACTTATTATATTCATTTATATTCATGGTTTAGGGTTGAGGGTTTAGGGTTCGTGTATATTTATAGTAGTTTCCATTTTCTTTTCCATTATCCCTATATAACCCCAATATAATCATACTATAACCCTATATAATGTAGTTGTTTCCATTTTCGTTTTCATTATCCCCATGTAACCCTAATATAACCCCAGTATAACTATGTCAAATTTCTTTGCAATGCCATGATTTTGTCCTTGTCGCCGCGCAACACGGCCTCTTTTCTGTTGGCGAGATGCTCTACAGAGGCTCAGACATGGTGGAAGTGAGCGGAGGGAAACCAGCTCGAACTCAGCTAGTTTACCCACACATCCATGGCGCGTTCAGTTCACCCAGAAGTGCCTATACAGCTCGGAGTGAAAGCTGCGAACAGAGAGGCCTCAGGTACCTGGAAGATGCTTCTTGGAGTCCATGGCCCAGGATGCTAAATGACTTGGCTCAAGTATCGCGCAAATCGCGCGGCTTCCGTTCTGCTCCAGTTGTCACAGGCCGCTCCCGTTGCCGCGGCTTACCCAATGCTGTACGCAGCGCATGCAAGGCAATACCTCAAAGGGAAAACGGGCGTAGGGGACAGAGGTTTGGGCTTGGGGTTTGGGATTTATAGTCCCTCTTAAGTAGATAGAATATGGCTTTGGCTATATTACAATAAGATCCCCGTATACCCCATATTCTCTCTACTTAAGGGGGACTAGAGTGCATGGGCTTAAGGGTTCGAGGGAGTACACTTCTCCCTAAACCCTAAACCCTAAACCCTAAGCCCTAAACCAGGTTTCAGGGTGCAAGTGCCATCTGCCTGCTGCCACGCCTACATTGAGCGAGTCTAGGCCATCCAAGTTCTCGCCCGCCCGCGAAATTCCAACAAGCCTTGATAGGGTTTAGGGTTTTAGGGTTTAGGGTTAAGACAGAAAGTCATGTATGCTCAGGAGACTCATCTTACTGGAGGCTAGTAGAGAATAAGAGAATATAATCCCTACATAGTTCCTACCTAATCCTTACATATTCCGTATATACTGGATTCCCTCATTCCCTACTTACCCCCAGTAGGTCATATGTGATTTGCATCTCAGATCGCCACCTGTCACAGCCACGGCGGACCTGCCAAGGCTTCAAACACCTCAACAAATCCTCCCCTCGTTAACGGAGTCCCTAGAGTGAGGATTATCGTATTTGGGGGTCTATATTGAGGTACCCATTACTCCACCCTATATTACCTATATATTCCTAAAGTTACCGTATTGAAGAGCCCTGCATCTGCTCCCTGTGTATGTACATATATGGTATATGCATATATATATATATATGTATATCCAATAAATTTCTACGGAACCCCAAACCTAACCCTAAACCCTAGAACCTCCATTAAAACACTCACCATGTCCAGCCTCGGGCCGAAGACCAGGTCCTTCTGGGCCAAGGATCAGCAAGACGCCGGTGTCCTGCACTGACTTGTTCAAGGAAGCCCGAGTTTAGGGTTTAAGGTTTGCGGGCAAGGGTTGCGCGGACCATTTTGTAAAAAATGGGCGGGGGCTGCGCACCCCTAAACCCCCATGCTTACAACAAAAAATCATGTTTCGGCATGTTTGCAATAGGGCAAGGTTGTGCATTTTGTTTTTGCAAATGGGGGCGCTGCGCCCCCCCCAAACCCCCGCTTGGTTAAAGCCATCATTGCTTACGGTGTATATATTAAAGAAAAGAAACCTGCCATCGCCATGTGTGCCATAAAGGGGGTAAGGGGAAGATGCTTGTTTTTCAAAATGATCCCACTATACTCCCCATGAATCCTCAGGGTTTTCAAGGGTACCTTTACTCTGAGAAACCCCCACACAGCTGTGGATTCCCAAATGTTGGCTCACAACTCCTAGCTTTGGAAGACTTACTGGTTGAAAGTAAGGAATAACGGAATATACTATACAGGGATTGTAGCGGAATTCTAGCCCCTTTTCCCTACAAAAGGATGAAAGATGCACTCCGCTCCAGCTGATCAGGCGTCTGCAGCCAATCTTCCAGCGAGCTGAAGGCAGGTTCGCCCCTGGCGAGTCAGATCAACCTCTAGAACTTATAGTCCCCCTTAAGTAGATTGAATATGGCTGTGGGCATTTCATTATAGGATCCCCATATATCCCATATTCTATCTGCTGAAAAAGAACTATAGATACATATCATACATGTGTAAGGTATATGTATATATCTCCATGAATCTCTACGGAACCCACACTTTAGGGTTTAGGGTTTCGGTATATGGTACACTATCTATATATATGCATATATATATATCCATGAATTTCTACGGAACCCAGAGTTTAGGATTTAGGATTTAGGCTTTAGCTTCTCCAAACGAGCCCAGCGCTGCTCGCCCTCTGCTGGCAAAGCGGCCCCAACCACCAGCCAACCTTGTCGCCGGGCCCTGCGCAAAATCAGACGAGCACTGTTGCAGTTGATTCTGAACTATTGGGTTTAGGGTTTAGGATTTTTTTTGGCGGACCTTTTCTCCAGGTGCATGTCCTGGCGATGCCCTTAGGGGTTTAGGATTTAGGGTTTAGGGTTTGATAAGATCCTTAGACCTATATGATCCCCATATAATACCCATATAGCTTCTAATGAGATAGCCCCTATACATCCTTTCCCACTGTACAAAGACCACCCGGGCATGAAGCAAAGAAGCAAATTGTGCGAGGCCTGGGGAGTAACCGCTCCAAATCGTTCGTATGGAACATTTCCATGATTTCGCCTGCTCCCGCCTCAAGCTTTAGCGATTCAGGTGGACTAAAAAAGCCTAACAGTGCCTGTTGAATTTTAATAAGGTTTTGGGGCATGTTCTACTATAGCTCTATAAGGATTGTGATGGGATTATGTGGTAGTTTCCTAAAATAGGGGGACCCAATATAGACCCAAATATACTGCAGTCCTTATTGCAGGGACCCCCAAAAAGGTACCCCTAATTTTGGGAAACTCAAACCCTATATAACCCCTATACAACCCCGATAGAACCCCTATGATCTCCCTTAATATCCCCTATAGTAGTCCCCTCTACACCCCCATATAACCCCCTTCAAGGAGTTTAGACTATAGCTCATTTTTTGCAACTTAATAAACTCCTAGTATCCCCCTTAATAACCCCTATAGTAATCCCCTAAGCAATCTCCCATGTAGTCCCTTTTTAAGCAGTTTAGACTATATATAGCTCATATAACCTTAATATATACCTTATTATAACGTAGTAGCTTCCATTTTCTTGTCCATTATCCCCATATATCCCTATCTTCCCATATTCCCTACTAACTGACTATAGGAGTTTAGACTATAGCTCATGTTGGTAATTCCTTGAGCTCCCTGAGAGCAAGGCCGATGCTTTGGCGACCACGGGCGAGTAGCGCGTGCATCCCCTCTCACAGATCACGCCTGCACAGGCAGGGTTTAGGGTTTAGGGTTCAAGGTTCAAGGTTCAGGGTTTAGGGTTTGAGGTTTAGGGTTTAGAGTTTTAGGTTTACCCAAGGTTTAGGCTGTAGGTGAACAACCAACTTGCCAGAGCCCCTTGCGCGCTGGTTCTTTGTAGGGAACTTTAAGGTCAAGGTTCTTGGCATATTCAAAGTCACCGAATTGTTTAGGGTAGCTTCTCCGGTGTCATGTTCTTGCTCAAGGTAGGAATTCTGGCATTCTGAAGCTTCAAAGCGAGAAGGAATAGTTTAAGGTTTCCGGGCTCAACAATTTCTACTCGCCCTTTCCCAGATTCAGAAAGCAGAACTTGTTGGACCCTGAACCCTCAACCCCAAACCCTAAACCCTCAACCCTCAATCCTGAACCCCAAACCCTTAACCCTCAACCCTAAACCTCAAACACTAGACCCTAAACCCTCAACCCTGAATCCCAAACTAAGACAAAGCTCTTAGGCCTGGGTCTGACAATCACAACGAGCCAAATCTTAAAGCTCCGCTTGAAACGAATTACTAGCTTAGGGTCTAGGGCTTAGGGCTTTAGATTTAGTGCTTAGGATTTGGGGTTTAGGGTTTAGCACTCAACAATTTCTGTGGGACCTAGACCATTGAGGCGTGGAACCTTCATGTAGGGGGTTAGTTGCTTTGATACTTTGATATTAACAATGTCTGTGGGCCTAAGCCCTAACTGCCAGACAAGCTTTTAGGCTCAGATCCCATAACTCAAGCGCTTCAAATCGCACAGAATTGGGATCTTCTTTCCTAGAATTGCCTTGGTATCATTGTGAATGCCCAAAGATTGCGGGTACCTAGGTCTTATCTCTAGAGGACCCTAGAACCTAAACCCTCAAACCCCAAAACCCAAACCCCAAACCCCAAACCCTAGACCCTAAACCCAAAGCTTGGCTTAAAGACAAGTCGGGCCTTCGACGCCGAAGAAGGTCGCTGACCGCAACAGCGACCCCAGATTCATAGGGTCCGTCACACCCTGGTTTTGGGGTTTAGGGTCTTAGGGTTTTGGGTTTGAGGGTTTTACTCTTTTTAGGTTTAGGGTTTTAGGGTTTAGGGCTTAAGGGTTCCAAAGCAAAATCTGCTCAGACTTAGCTTAGGGTTTAGGGCTTACTCCTGGTGCCTAGTCAGGAATGGGGGAATGGGTGAAATTATCTAGGGACTGCCATGGTGATGGATGCCCACAGGTCACGTTCTTCCCGCCTCCAGCGCCAACCACAGAGCCCCTTTTGCCGGACGTGGCAGCTCCTGTACACTTGCTGTAGCACCCTACACCCTAAAGCTTAAACCCTAAACCCTCAATATAGTAGATGGCAGCTTATGAATGCCGCAAAAGTTGTCTCGTTGTTTAAACGACCTTTTGGCTCGGGACTTCAGGCAAACCTCCTGCTGCCACAGATAGCACCTATTATAAAAGGGTACCAAAATGGGACCATAAATTGTGGAACTACCCGGGTATCGAAAACAACTCAGCTTTTGGAGCTTCTCAAAGGCTGCAGATGCTGGGCCGTAAACACGGTAAACTGCAGAATTTGGATTTGAGGCTGCAGCTACTGGGAACTGCAGCATGATTCCCATCTTGCAAGTTCTTAAGGTTTAGGGGTTCAGGGTTCAGGGGTTTAGGGTTTAGGGGTTTAGAGCTGTACCTTACAACACTTTTGAACTTCGTAAGCTCACATCATGGGTGCTAGGCAAGATGAAAAGCAGTTGCAACGCAACATGCGCCCCTATATGGAGGTTTCCCAAAATTGGGGTGGTGAGGGGGGGGGGTTGTTAACATTCTTGGTGGTCACCATCATAAGGATTGTAATATTTTTGGGATCTATATGAGGGTCCCCTTATTTTGGGAAACAACCATATAATCCCGAACCCAGACCCCTGATTAATAACCCCCCTCTAATAGGGAGTATAATAGGGATCCAAAAAAAGGCCTTAAAAGGAAGGGTTTATTACTCATACGTCTACATTGACCTGCACACAAGCAAATGATCCTGTCATGATGATACCGTAACTCCTTGCATCAGTAGCTAGAAGAAACAGACTGAAAAAGCGTAGCAGCACAATAACAACAACCCTTGAACGCAGTTGGGCAAAGTCAACAAGCATTGTACTAATAATGGTAACACTGGGTTTATAAGCATGATGAAAGCACTGCGTAAAAGCATGCATGAAAATTCTACCAGAAAGCAACACAGTAGTACTCATCCAAACGGCAACCATGTGGACGAGATCTGAAGTCATCACAAAGGGAAAACATCACAGCAGCAACACTGACAAACGGAATTCAACCGCAAGCAAGCCAAACTGCCGTCCACACCACACATTTATAACAACAATGATAATTTCTATTGAAATGGTCAAAATATGCTTGACACAAAACGTTCAGAATCATGATCTCAGTCGGGGATGAGCCCCCCAGGGCGCGACAGTCCCATGAGCAAAACCAATAGCATGGGAAATGCAGGAACACCGTGGCCACTAGCTGTGATGAGCCACAGTCTAAACTCCTAGCATCCGCCTTAACAAGGCCTATAGGAATCCCGTATACAATCGCCTATACGACCCCCTTTAGATTATGGCACTAGTGGAGGCAATGGCCTCGATACTCGATGAAGCAATTTTACGAGCGGGATACTAAAAGTTTAGACTACAGCTCATAAGAGCAGCGAGAAGAACGAAAATGAAGAAGCGAAAGGGAAGCAACGCGCCTATACCGAAGTATTCGGGAAAAGAACAAGAGCCCTCATAGAGGTTCAATCATCGTGAACAAGGGCGAAACAACGGTAAGCATGAAATGACATGGGTAAGAAGCCAAATGACCAGTCTCCACACTCTGAAAAGCAGCTTTCGCTGGAAGCAGCAGGTCTCCTCCACCGTCTTGATGAAGGGCTTGGTGCACTTTAGCACCAATCCTGCATTTCGAGTCTTGAGCAATAGAGGGCATAGTGAAGAAATGCAAACCTGCCACCTCCAAAGCTACAATGCCGAGGACCGCAACTAATGGGTTCGAACAAAAAATCGGGAAGATTTCTGAATCTACTGTCAGCTCACCATATGGCTGGACCCCTTGACTGGACTTTGAGAGCCTGGAGTTGGCTTATGACTCATTATAATAATTTCCCTTCCTTTTTCATCAATATTAATAGCAATACTAACAATAATAGTAATAATAATACCCCTATATAACCCAAAGCAATGACCGACCTTGATGAGGGCGACCTCCACTATGCTCATCCAGCACGTCTCGCTTGTAGCACCTTGGACATGCAAGCCGCGTTGGCTAGCGTAGCCAGTGTTGTCAGGTGGCATTCACTTGGGCATGCTCCTTGCATTTAGGGCGCGAAAACAGCTGAATTCCCAACTCCTTGCTGCGCCGCTCGATTTCCTGACGTGCCTTCAAGGTACAAAACGAGCCACGATAGTCAGCATGCCCCACTTTGTAGCAAAGCTCAAAAGCCTGAGTTGGAAGCTTACGGCAAGCTCAGGCCACCGTACGACAGGATTGGCAGACCCCATCCCTTGATTTCAAATCTCGGCTCAAGACGGAGTGCTGGCCTCGTCATCTTTCCTTGATGCAGAACACTGTACGGCAACTAAATGAAATTGAAACCTAAAACCTAAATCTTAAACCCCACACCCTAGACCCCAAAACCCTAAACCCCAAACCCTAAACCCCAAACCCTAAACCCCAAACCCCAAACCCCAAACCCCAAACTCTAAACCCTAAACCTCAGAACTCAAACACACCCAGGCGGCTTCTCCACTGTCACCCGACCCCTTCTCTGCTGGACCCAGAGAGTCTTGAAGGTGCGCTTCCCAGCTCGCAACGCCAGCAAGATGGGATAGACTCCAAAGAGATACTCATTCCTGAGGTTTAGGGGTTAGGGTTTAGGATTTAGGGTTTAGGGTTTTGGGTTTTGGGCTTAGGGTTCAGGATTTAGGGTTTATGTTTCCTGGAAATTTCTGGAGAAACATGTCAAAAACTCCGAGAACGACAGCACAACCAAAGCACTTGGAAGTTGAATAAGAAAAGCCATATAAGCCATAGTCTAAACTCCTTAAAAAGGGGGTGTATATAGGGCTTATACAGGGATTATCATTGGGGTTACTACAGGGGATACTAGGAGTCTAGACTATAACCCCTATAATTCCCTATATATTCCCAGTTTCCATGTCATTTTCCATGTTTGATTCTCCATTACTAAGGGGGATACTAGGAGTTTAGACTAGAGCTCATATGGAAGACGCATGGCCCAGGCACAGCTTGTAGAAGCCCTCCTCCCGGTCCACGCGCTTCCAGCTTTCAGTGCTCGCCTGGATTGCTGTTAAGGAACTTACTTTAAGTTACTATATTGGGGCAACCATATTAATTACTATATCTATATACCCATTGTGGTATCCCCAAAGACGGAAAAGAAAATGGGACATGAAATGGAAACCCTAGGTTCCTTTAAAGGGGATATAGGGATGTTAACACAAAAAGGTAGCATCAAATGGAGAAGAACACGGGAAATGAAATGTAAACAGTGTTTATGGGGTTCATATGGGGCAACCCAGGGTTTTGGGGTTTTGGAGTTTTGGGTTTGTGGTTTGGGGTTAGGGTTTAAGGGTTTGGGGTTTTGGGCTTAACCCAAGAATGGAAAATCAAATGGAAATGATACAGCATCAAATGGAAAAAAAGGAAAACGAAATGGAAACCTTAGGTCCCTGTAAAGGGGTCAGAATGAATAAACACATATTAAGAGGGGTTCGGGGAATAATGGAAACTCAACTGGAAAAGAAACTGATGGTAACTTACTTTAAGTTCCTCAACAGCAACCCAGTCGCAGGTGCGTTTGGGCGCAGGTTTCGCCGCGGGCTTGGTCGCAGGGGCCGCGGGCTTCGTGGCGGGGGGAACTTGTCGCTGGCTACGGCGAACAGGATCATGGCTGGAATCCCACAATATATTTATATATATGTATACATAGTGATTTATTTGTTTATCTATTTATAATGTACCTGTAATTCATTACAATATGCCTATAGTATACCTATGATATACTGTAATATGACTAGCATATACTAGAATATGCCATAATATCTTGTGGCCATGCTCTTTAGCTCAAAGCTTAAAGCCCCTTGACATCGCTGCCATAGCTACAGGGTCTAGGGTTTAGGGTTTAGGGGTGGGTATATCAAGTTGGTCGGCACTCTTCCTGCCGCCTAGGCCTCCTAAAGCGGCGCATGTTCTGGAACACAAATTTGTTCCGGCAGAAACCCTAAATCCTAAATAGTACTTTCCATGTTCTTTTCCATTATCCCTAACCCCTATACAGCTATTCCTATTTCACCCCTCTATAAGCCCCATATAACCCCGTATATAGCCTCTACATAGGCCCTATATAGCCCCTAAACCCTAAACCCCTAAACCCTAAACCTATATAGCCCCTAAACCCTAAACCCTGAACCCTAAACCCTATTCAGTGCACAAGGCTGGTCTGTGGTAGAGCTCACCGTGGCCTTCGGCTACTCGGAGCGCTGTGCTGCCATGGCATTTTGCTACCTAGTATTTTATAGTGGGGTATGACATAATATACTAAAAATATATAGTACAAAGGGTTTAGGGGTTAGGGTTTAGAGTTTAGGGGTAGTATAGTATAGTACAGTATAGTATACTATACTATACTATAGTAAGTGGCAGTAATACCCTGATGAGCTAGGAAAGAATTGAAGTGCATAAGCTACCCGCAGGGCGACATGTGAACTCTCACGGAGCACATGGGCACTTCCCTGTCATCCATGCTGACACGAGGCAAAGCCCTCACCAGCATCGCAGACCAGTTTGCCGGCAAAGTTTATTGTCCATGTCATGGTAAGTGCTCACTCTTCAACGGTGTTGTGGAGGGTACTGCCAGGCCTTTGGAAGACATTTTGAAAGAGGCTAACATGCTGCAAACGCAAACTGTCAATGCATGACATGCATGACTCTCAGCGTCCTGAGCAGCCCATGTTGTAAATGGCCTCTTAAATAAAAACTGCTGCTGGCCAAAAAGAATGCGCGTTAGATGGCATGTTCACACTGTCTCCTAAGCCAGTTTTCGCGTAGAGCACTTTTCTATGGTAGCCGGCCTGCCAAACTATGACTCTGCATAGTTCTGGCCATCATAAATCTGCCGCATCATGATTCCAAGCTGGCAGCCTAGGTGAGCCAACATCAAAGATGCTGCACCGATTTCGACACCTGCTCTTCCACTCCGTTGTTCCTATCTCTTTCCAAAGCATACTGGCAATGCCAAGAATTGGTACCGAACAGAACGGACCTTCCGGCCAAACATCACCGAAGAAGTCCAGGTGCGTCTCTAGGGACACTTCACTAGCATTAAGGCACAGCTGGCCTTTGGTTTCCTGGGAATGAAGGAATGGAAAAGAAAATGGAAACTACTAGAATGGGTTCTATAGGGATTTCTATAAGGATCCATTCCTTCATTCCTAGCTAACCAAAGATAAAGCCAAGTTTCTGCAGGGATCCAAACGAAGACGGAAAACGAGAGTCAAACATAAAATGCTGAGTGCAGCCTGAGGAATTGCCAGCCTTGCCTACACACTACAGCACACCGTACTTCTCGCCAAGCAAGATACAAGTCCACCAAGAAACACCAGCACCTGACCATCTTCAAGCAGGTACTCTGAACAAGAGATCATGACAACCCGAAGCCTCATACCCCTATCATTAATGTCTTCCCAATAGCCCTATAACATCCCTATAATTCCCATAATATCCCGAGAATCCCTACAATATCCCTAGAATATCCCGATAATCCCTCCAGTGTCCCTAAAATATCCCGATAATCCCTATAACATCCCTAGAACATCCCGATAATTTGCAGGAAACCCAATAGGGACCGCTGCAGTTCATCCATCATCCATAAGGCTGCACCCTTTCTTTCCAAAAACCAGGACCCTCCTTGTACCTTCAAATAGGGGTACATGGTCCCTGAAAGTAGGTATTTAGGGTATATAGAGGGTAGATGGAGGGTCCAAAAACTTGCAGTTGTGGAGAGATCTTGCTCCGCAAAGAAGCCAAACAGAAATTGAAGGTTTTAGGGTTTAGGGCTTAGGGTTCAGGGTTTAGCGGGCTATGGCGCTGCAAATTTGGTAGTTTCCAAACATTGGGGGGCCCCGATATAGACACAAAAGACTATAGTCCTTATTACTGGGACCCCTAAAAGGGCACCCCTTGCCCTAATTGTTGGGAAACCCTAAATCCTAAACCCTATGCGACTCCTGTAGAACCCATATATAACCCTTATGTAACCCCTAATTAACCCCTTTCAAGGGTACCCCTGAGTTTGGGAAATAATTTTGGGAAACCTTAAACCCTAAACCCTATATAACCCCCATAAAACCCTATAGAACCAAAAAAACGTTTCATGTTGCATTATCCCAATGCAACCCCAATATACTATAGTGGTTTCCATTTTCTTTTCCATTATCCCAAGATACCCTAAACCCTAAGTCTTAAACCCTAAATCCTCAACCCTAAACCCTAAATCCTAAATCCTAAATCCTACGCCCTAAACCCTAAACCCTAAATCCTAAACCCTAAAACCTAAATCCCCCCATTTGCCAAAGAGAAGTTGGCTTCATCGCAGAAGCTAGGTTTTGTGTAGGACTGAGGGTGAGCCTTCAAGGCATCCTTCAGCTTGCTAGTTGTTAGTAGGGAATAAGGGACATATTATATGCAAAATATCTTAATATATACATGTATGTATGATATTATGTTATATATCATAAAATGTGTGTGTATATATATATGATATCAAATATTATATATACTGTACATATATAACATATTGCATAATATATAAGGTTCAGGCTTGAGGGTTTAGGGTTCGTAGGGAATAAGGGATATATTCTATATAGATTATATTCCCGTAGCCCCTACTAAGAATCAGCAAGCTCTTCATTCTCACTGTCAGAGTCCCTCTCAGTCTCAGATGAGGTCGGTGAGGCTTCTGACTCTGCTGGGCTTGAGTGTATCGCTGAAAGCGTAGGCATGCCTAGACGGGACACAGAAAATTGAAGAAACTTACAGATGAGCTATAGCCTAAACTCCTAGTATCCACCTTAATAGCCCTTATAGTAGTCCCCTAGCCAACCCCCTATATAACCCCCGACATAAACCCCTTCAAGGAGTTTAGACTATAGCTCAAATCTTCTCCGCTCTGTCGCTGCAAAACTGGGATGCTGACATTCCGACAATTCCGTGACGCAGCTTGCAGAAGGTCCGGCTTTTGCAGCCTCAGGAGCTTCTCTCCGATAGACAGTGGGAAAACCATAGTAATCACTACATAGACCCATTATATTCAAGGTTTTTAAGGTTTAGGGTTGGTTTAGGGTTGGGTTAGTGTTTATATACACCCATTCATTATGGAACAAGATCTGCAAAAGACTGTGTTGCTGTTGCCATAATGGGCCGGGTATATAATGGGTATATGTAGTAATTCATATGGCTTCCCCGTTCTAGTAACTTAAGTTAAGTTCCTTCAATCCCTGTATTCCCCCAGCTTCCATTTCATTTTCCATTGTTCTTTTCCACTTAGTTCTCCATTACAGGGGGATAATATAGTAACTTAAGTTAAGTTCCTTAACCCTAAACCATAAAAATACAAAAATGCCTATATTATACCCCAAATATAGTAACCCTAAACCCTAAACCCTGAACCCCAAACCAGAAACCCTATATATATATATATATGTCCCTATATTATTACAAGCCAGGAGATGGACCGTACGCCAAGCCCCCTGCTTCATCTTTGCGGTTTTCCAGTGCAAGGAGCGGAGTCTGTACGACAGATGGCTGCCTGAGGCTTTCAAAAAGATTGTGTTGCTGTTTACGTAATGGGTATATAAGCCCTAAACCATAAACCCTAAACCTTAAACCAACCCTAAACCCTAAAAACCCTGAATTTAGTTGGGAAATGTAATGATTACTATGGGTTTCCCTATTATACCCGAGTTTGAATCCTTCCGTCTCCTGACCCACTGGTGGTTAAGTAGGGAATTGGGGAATATACTCCCTATATAATCCCTAGATACGATTTTAGGGTTTAGGGTTTAGGGCTTAGATACGATATTCCCTTATTCCATACTAACCCCCCAGGTAAGCTGAAGGATGCAATTCTGGTTCCAGCCGCCTCTGGATCTTCAGCCAGCCAACGCTACCTGTACGGGGATGCATTACTGGGCTGCTAGGGAACGTAAACTAAGTTGCCAGAATATGGGTTTAGGGTTTAGGGTTGCCAGAATATGGGTAAAAGCTAAGTAATAGGGTGTCCGTATCATAGTAACTGAATCTGAGCTATAGTCTAAACTCCTAGTATCTCCCTGAATAAGCCCTAGAATACTCCCCTATCTAATCCTCTATAGAACCCCTTCTACGGAGTGTAGACAATAGATCATTTGAGTTCCTTAACAGCGGGCCGGCAACTCCCAACGGCAACTATTCAGCAATGACATGCATGTCATCTCCAAAGATACAATCTTACTGGAGGTTAGTAGGGAATAAGGGAAGATACAATATAGGAATTACATAAGGACCATATTCCCTTCTTCTTTACAAATCACTAGTAAGAAATAGTGGAGAATCAAACGTAAAATAACACGGAAAATGCTATACGAGCCATAGTCTAAACTCCTAGTATCCCCCATAAGAAGTCCTCTTCTGGTCCTTTATATAATCCCATGTATAACCCCCCTTGAAGGAGTTTAGACTATAGCTCATATGAAGGGCTAACCACCAGTAAGCAATGTTTCAAGCTTGTCCTGCCCTAACCCCTAAGCCCTAAACCCTAAACCCTAAGCACTAAACCCTAGGCCCTTAACGGGCCTACTCCCGGCACCTCGGACAGCAACTGGCTTGGCCAGTCAAAGGTACCTCGTCAGAATATACTATGTACATACAGAGTACATAGATATTACACGGAGAATGCACATGTATATATACATATAAGAATACATGTATGTATATATATATAAGATACATGAATATATGTAGAGATGCGTTTATGGATATAGGCGCACATATATGTATATGTGTCTTCGCATATGTACACTCTGCATATACATACACGCAAAAATGCATGCATATATGTGTATATATATATATGCATATGTGTTTATGTGTATATATATATGTGTACTGGAACAACATATCTACAAAACGACATATACGCATACACAAGTATATACGTGTACACACCAGCTACCTATGTACATATAAATACCTGTAAAAATCGAAAATTCGTGTATGTATATATATATACATATTCACACATACACGCAGCAGTCTAGTGTCTACATGAACCCTAAACTCTAAACCCTAAGCCAAAAAACCTGAACCCTAGACCCTGCACATAATTCAGGAACAACTCTGCATTTGCCCAGCTGAAAAGGCACAAGGCTGACAGATCAGATCGCGCAGACCTTCAGAGTCTTCCTTGGCAGATAGATGTTTCAAATGGGTTTAAGGGTTAGGGTCTTCCTTGGCAGATAAATGTTTCAAAGGCGCGGCAAATTGCCATGAAACTAAATTCATGAGGAGTGCAAAGAGATGTTCCTTCAACTTACTGTACTGGTGGTCAGTAGGGAAGGTGGGAACAACACCCATTCAATACCAGTAAGTTAAAGTTGTTTGAACAAAGCTACACTTTTGGATGTCTATTGAAAATCTCTAGGCCTGGCCTTTGGCGCCTCTGAGCAAGGTTTTGCAGCAAGACCGCTATCCATGTGAGCCATAGTCTAAACTCTTAGCATCTCCCTTAATAACCCATACCATTACAGGGTTAGTCTTCCCGTGAACATGAAGTGCAACCCGCCCTTTCTAGGAATACCCTTGCTGTGGACGTTCTGCTTCGTTAAGCCTTGAATTCCCAAGTCTCACAACGCTGGCAATCCCCTCCCCCTCATATTAAACCCTCTCAACCCGGCGTACATTAAATACTCCCATAGTGGTATGTCGTAATATATTGGGAATATTTGATATTAGGGGGTGGGGTGGTTAATTTCGGGGGGAGGGGATCGTTAATCACTGAAAATGCCATTTGCAAAACGGCTCTGAAAACTCAAATCCAGAGCCGGTTTAGGATTTAGGTTTAGCCGCCAAAAAAACTCAAGTTCTTTGCTCTACGAGGACGGATGAGGACGGTTTCTCCAATTTGGTTTGACAGCTGTGGGTGCAAACAGAATGTGTAAGTTATGTTTTTGTTTTTTTTGCTGTTGTATAGGCAACCAATATTCTGCCAGCATCCTTTTGTGGATACTCAAGTATCCGTCATCAAGCCGCTCTAACCACCACACCTAAAACCCAAACCCCAAACCCTAAATCACAAACAAAATAAAGAAAAAATGATCCGACCAAGCTTCCGCAACAAAGCTGTTCGACTTGCCCCAAAGCTGAGCGCAGCGAGCACCTTACAGGGGAACCATGGGCCATGCTCTGTCCAAAGCACACAGCCCTGCAGACATTAAGAAACGCTATCCAATGTTGGAGCCTACATTCAAAATGATGATTATTGTTATTAATAATACTATTGGTATTGTTAATATTATTAATATTCTTAGATATTAATATTAATAGTATTATTAGTATTCTTAACATTATCAGTATTGATACTATTAGGCAATTAGCATTATTCCACTGGGGATGCTGCAGGCAATGCTTTGAAGCCTCTCTCTTCGCTGAACAACTTCCTCTGGCATCTGGGCCTGCATACTCTGGGTTGCTGTTAAGGAACTTAAATTAAGTTACCATAATGGGTATATATATAGTAAATAATAGGGTTTCCGCAATATAGTAACTTACTTTAAGTTCCTTAACAGCAACCCAGTACTCCCCGGATGCAAACACATGAAGGATCCCGTACACGTATCCTGCCTCGCTTGCAAAAAGGATTCTGTGTCCATCCTCCTCGTGTGCAGCACGTTACGAACTTGCAAACGCACGTGATCCTCATGATGAAATCATAGCAGTAGTAATAGTAGTACGACTCATAGTAGTGGTCATAATAATGATAATGATACTAGTAGTAGTAGTAGTAGTAGTAGCAGCAGCAGTAGCAGCAGCAGCAGCAGCGGCCGCACTAGTAGGAGTAGTAAACTTTCAATTTCAGCTCTACTTGTGGCGAGGTGCAAAGGAGACCTTGCTGAGGCTTGGGGTCCAGAGCCTGGGCCCCGGCCCTGGCCTTCTCCTGGGAGCCATGTGGGTAGTTCCCAAAATTAGGGTAGGGTTTAGGGTTTAAAGGTTTAGGGTTTAGGGTTTAGGGTTTGGTAGGTTTTGGGGTTTAGGGTTTAAGGATTAGGGTATCGGGTGTTTAGGGTTTAGGGTCTTGAGTAGTTCCCAAAATTAAGGATATATTGTGGTATATAGGGGCATATGGAGATTCCATAGGGGTAATGGAAAAGAAAATGGAAGCTACTATTTAGGGTTTAGGGTTTAGGGTAGTTCCACAAATTAGGGTTCCATTTTGGTAGGGTTTAGGGTTTAGGGCAAAAAGGGCCCATGATTTTGAGAACAACCCCATGTGCAACAAAGCTAGGCTCGGCTTTTCCCAACGTCCCAGCGGCAAGATCGAAGGCTTCGGCAGCTTCAGGAAATCCTGACAGAGAGCATGTGAGCTACGTAATAACCCCTATAACGATCATACTCCCCTATATAATATCCTTTCTAACTTCCCTTTAAGGAGTTTAGACTACAGCTGAAGTTGGCCCTCCTTTTTGCCAGAACCCCAAGAAAGGGACAAGACTGGGAACCCCAAACAGGGAACCCCGAGAATATAGTAGGAATGTAATGGGAATATACCTACTAGGATCCTTATATTCTTTTAGATTCCTACTATACTCTTGGGGTTGCCTGTTTGGAGTTCCCAGTGAAGTCCCTAGCCCTAAACCCTAAACACAAAGCTCCTCTAGCACAGACGGAGGGGGGCTTTCCACAGCCACCACCGCTTCAACTTCGACTTCGGGCAGCGGCGGTGGCACAGGCGGCGGGCAGGGAGGGCACCTCGTCAGTTTAGGGTTTAGGGTTTA
>CAJNIZ010046108.1:26944-39575 GCA_905231905.1 Symbiodinium pilosum | reverse complement strand
CCTAATTCATTATGGTCTGGCTCCTTTCAAAATTAGTACAGCCCCTTTTAAAATGCTCATGAGCAATTTCTAGGGTCCCGGATTCATTATTTATTATTAGGGTGGGTTTTATTAATATGGGGAACGGATTAAAGGTTTGAGCTTAGAGCTTACAGGTGTTCAGGGTTTGGAGGGTATAGGGCCTTTGATACTTGCATGGCCATGAGGCAGTGTGAGGGTCTTGCAGGGATGAGTGTTTACTGGGGTTTGAGGCGTTGGGATAGAGGTACAGTGCACAAAATAAACACGGAACCTGTAGGCCTCCTTTACAGACTCACGGGTTTGGTAAGGGTCCTCGTTAAAGAAGTGATAGGTACACAGTTCATGAACATGGTAGAAACCTGCGGCGATAAGAGACAATGCAAGAAGAGTCCCGTCTCAACCCGGTGATGGGATGTGGGCTTCGTCTTTGTTCAGAGCCTACCCCGTTCAAACTTACCAAATACTTCGCTAGACATGGAATGCATATCTCGACTGCCAAGATGGCAACAATTGGGGGGTGTGCTGGCGAGCTATTGCTGCTACCATGGCTCTGGCCTGTCTCAGATAACCGCGCGCGCTTTCGAGAGGGCGTCCAACTTAGTACCTTGGAGTTTTACCTCTTGGCACTGGAGTATTCTAAAGACGTGGCCTCCAACAGTGGGCCAAGCTTGAGGAATACTTCTAGGGTTTAGGGTTTAGGCCCTCTACAAGTAGATCAACAACACTTCTCATGCTCCTGCGGCAAGCATGGAAGCAAGTTCACAATGCAAAACCTCACATGACTTCAAGGATCATTTAAAGTCGAAAAGGGGGTAGAACTGATGCTTTTTCTCGACATGCCTCTGGAGCCTCAGAAAGAGAATCTCCTTCCCTTCGTTACAACCACTTACAACCTGCCACAAACAAAGAATCACAACTGCGGAGTCAATTTAAGCCTAACTCGCCTTGAACTTACAGGCACTTAAAGGAGAATGGGGAACCACTAAAATCCCCTAGAAATATACCTATATTCCATTCCCCACTTTCGCTTCAGCACTCGTACCGCGTTTAAGGTTTATGGCCTCAAACCCTGAACCCAGAACCTTATAAATAACCCACCGCAATTACGTACAGCTTGGTGGCCCATAACACTGCACGTAGTTGGGGTTACGGGTAACCTCTAAACCCTTAAGCCAAATTCTTGCTGGCGGCTGCGGGAGTTTCTTCGGAACCTTTCTCCTCACCTCGCAACACCGGAGCAAAGTTACCCCCTGGTATTTCAGAAAAACCCTAAACCCTACAACCTGAACCCTAAGCCCTAAACCCTAAACCCTTAAGCCCTGAACCCTAAGCCATGCAGTTTGGATCTCAGAGGTTCTCCTTTCAAAGGCCTGGGGCTAGGGTATGGTTTCAGATTCAAATCATTACTTTACACCGTCATGCAGGGGTTATAGGGAAGACATACGATTAGGGTTTAGGGTTTACGGCTGAATAATTTCCGATAATGGAGAACCGACTGGAAAAGAACATGAAAAAGGTATGGAAACTGGCCTTACAGTGGTGCTCAAAGGTTTAGAGGGATAGAATAGCTGAGAATCAGGTGGAAGGGGAAATTGAACATAGAATGGATACTGGATGAGGGTTTATGGCCTTAGGCTTAGGAGCTTCTATACATGAAGGGCCTTAACAAAAACCTGTGGATGTATGTGGCAAAGTGCTTACGTGGTACCTCCCCAATATAGGGGAACCCCAATACAGACCCCAAAATATCTTGATCCTCATTGTAGAGACCCCCCCAAACAGTATCCCTAATTTTAGGTAACCCCCATTTGGGTCTCTTGCAAGGATGCTTAGGGGGCACGGTGAGAGAAACTCCCACAAGACCTACGCCCTAAACCCTAAACCCCTGTTCGTTGCCAACACCTAGTACCAAAAACTGCCATGCTTGTCAAGATGAGAGTTCTTGAAACTCGACCAATGACCACGCCCCTGAACAACAAATCGTGATGCCAATCCTGGGGGACTATATAATCCCTAGCCAGGTCATTTTCACAACAGTCTTACTGCTTGGGGCGATTCCGGCCTGCATTGCAGGCCAGAATTGGGGGTTTTCCAAGATTGGGATTACCTGATTACCTCATTGGGGTCGGAACAATAATGATTGTAATATTTTTGGTGTCTATATTGGGGTCCCCCTTTCTTTGGGGAACTACCATTTGGAAGAAGGCGGTCATAGTGTTTCGGTCGGGTAGGCTACAGGTCCTCCAGAATACCAGGAGTCCTGGTATAATGTAAGGTCACATTCTCACATGGACATGACGGCTTACGCCTTTCAATCGCAAAGCCCTGTAAGCCCAAACGCACGAAAAGCCCAACCCCGGAGACCACCTAAATGTCTGTAAGCCCTAAAGCAAAAAAGCTACTGTACTTGGAGGCCTACTTGGAGGGTCAGGAACGCTTTGTAAGTAGGTTTATAATGGGAATAACTGGGGTTATTATGTGGCTTATAGGCTGGGGTAGTAAATATGGTACCTAAACCCTCAACCCTAAGCCTTAGACCTTAAATCCTAAGCCCCAAGCCCTAAACCCTAAACCTTGGCCCCCTACATCTGGTGCCTTGCTCATCCTCCTTCTCCTTAGAGTTTGAGGAACTGCTGGAGGAGGAACCCGAGGAAGAAGAGGATGACGAAGACTTCCTTGGGCTTCACGTTAGGGTTTACGATCTAAGGATTAAGGTTTAGCAATAGGGTCTAGGGCCTAGGGTGTAAGAGTGCTTAAGGGAGCGTAGGGGAGTGGACCCTGTAAGACCTCCATAGAAGTATATATAACTGTAACAATGCTGTAGCTCAGGGTCTTGATAGATTTCAAAAATGCCGCCTTTTTGCAGTTCCTTGGGCTTCAGCAATAGGGGCATCACGTAATACTTGATTTGATAGCTCGTGTCTCGTGCTCTTGGGCACCTTTTATGTACAAGGGCTTATAGGCTTTTTGGGTTTTGGGGTTTGGGTCCAGGTTAGGCGGAGAGTGTAGGTTTATCTTGACTCCTGAGGGTTTTACAAGTCTTCAAGGGGTTTGTGACAGATGATGCTCTGCTGATGCAAGCTGCATGAACGGATGTAAAAATCCAGGTCCATGATTTCGATCCTTTTCCAAATTGTGCTGCCTATATGAGCTGTAGTCTCAGCTCCTTGTATCACCCTGAATAAACCTAACCAATAATACTAAAGCCACGTACATAATCCGCTATGCAACCCCCTTTAATAAGCTTAGATTACGGCTCATCTAAGAATCTAAGGATGTCATATATCCTGGGGATATGCGGCGACTGTTTTCTCCTATGTCCTCTCAGGGGCTCTATAGCCTGGTTGGAGAAAGTCCTACACGAGGGTTACGGTGCAGAAATGCACTTCATATTCCGAATTCCAGCTGTCAGTTGGTAGGTGGTGGCTGGAACGAGGGAAGGGGCTCCTATGCAGTATGCATATATCTAAAGCTCTGGTTGCCTATGTTAATACTTTTATGTTTTGCCTTTATCAATCTTACTGCCACTACTACCTCTACTTTCGACCAACACCTCATTCCTGGCAAACCTTGCGCACTGCAGGAAATGGGGACTGAAACTGTGGATGGAAAGTGTCAGGTTCACAGGGGCAGAAGAGGTTTAGCATTTAAGATCCAGAACACCTCCGGGTGAGAGCTACCAGTTGGGTACCCCGTATAAATTATCATTTAAGGCGCATGTAAGGTTAACGGGGCTATATGAGGTCTATATGAGCCCTGATACCACTCGGGGTTTCATTGAAAATGCTGCCAGCCTCAACACTCAAGAAGGCAAGATCTGGGATTGAATGTACACAATCAAAATCCTTACAGAAGTACCCTAAACCCTAGCGTAGCCGCAGCGGACCTTGGGACTCGAACCTGCAGCAGTCATGACGCATTGGCGTATCGGTACTTAGAATGGCAAGTAACATGTGCCCAGTGATCTGAATTAGCGGTTCGTGGTTGCCCAGAACTCAAGCCCCATCGTTTGACACCAGCGTCTTCTTCTTTTTCTTCTCCTTGCCAGGTTCAGAACAGGATGTGCCCTACTCCACATACGTGCTTCTTTTGACAAACATTGTTGGACCTACTGCAGTGGTGATCCAGGCAGCCGTGTCCGCTTTTACAATGCACCCTTAAACAACAAACACCAAGAATTCCAACCAAGAAGCTGCAATAAGAAATTGGTTTCACCTTAAGGCGGATAGGTTGCCTGCCAACCGTGAGAGCACGAGGTATGGGTGGGCGCCCCACTGCAAATCTCAACCACAATCATAGCCCGGCAGAAGCTTCTCAAGCTTGAAAACCATCCCTTCTTCGCCAAGGAAGAGCCCGCCTTCTTCTTGTCCTTCTTTTTCTTCTTCTCCTTCTTCTTCTTATCTTTCTTCTTCTTGTCCTTCTTCTTTCCCTTCTTCTCCTCCTGCATGACAGTGGCTTTGCACGTGGCAGTAAGATGCCTTTGCGGAACGATGCTGGGAGTTGAACCAGTGCGGCAAGCGTAGGTTCAACACAAGCTTCTATATGAAGGTGGCTGCCGTAAAGTTCTACAGACCTATCCTTCTGCGATAGCCAAACTTTACAATACTAAAATACTGCAAGACCATAGAGCCTCCGTGTCAGGCAATCGCAAGCGTTCGGGCTCTCAGGGCTTTCGGATCTAAACTTTTCGCTGATCTGAAGCATGAAAAATGACCAGGAAAAATGCTAATCACAAGTGTAAGCTAATCTACTCCCATATAGCCACTGCTGGTGACGCTATACTTGCCAACTGTGACTTTGACTCTCTGTCAGCAGCTATAGCCCTACCACATTCAAAATTGGCTATACCCTCTAAATCCGCTACTCTGCATTGTTACCGGAGCCCTGACCCTACTGTGCAGACCTGCAACTCCGTCCGCACTTGAGCTTAAATCCGACCCACCAGTGCCTAAACCCAGCAATATTAAAGCGCAAACCTACTCGGCCCCTATCCAATCCCGTAAGACCAAAAAGGCTCATGCGCTGAGAGGTTCTAGGGTCGCATCTGGAGATTTACCGTGCAACAGCCTCCTTGGTTGCCTGTAGTTTGACAACTTACCATATTGAAGCTTGCCTTACATGATTAGAACTTACATAACTAATTTCTTGTGCCCGAAATGGGATGCCAACAAGTTGAGCCCAAGGTACTTTGTTATCTGAACATCGTGAAAGATCCATATTGTGCATATGCATGCCCCCAGCATAGGGCCAAAGGGGAAGCGAGGGAGGAGGGCGCTTGCAACAAAAGGGCCCAGGCGGCTTTTCCAACCCTTGCTCTGTTCAGCCCTCTTGCCACCCTAATTAGCGTGCAAACGCCCCAAGACCCGCAGATACCCTAAACTGAGTCGTCGATTGCTAGCCTCCTTGGACTGCAGTAGATGGACGCTTACCGCCTTTCAACATCATACTACGGGGGCTTCCAAATATCAGGGTCTCTGTCTGGGTTTCGGGTTCAAACTTTGCCACATTAGTTTTTACGATCCTGTGCAGGACGATAAAACTTGAAACCGTCTAGTGCCATTCGAACCCCTCGTATGGAACCGGCATATGAGCTACTGTCAATATTGCACAGGTAGTTAATTTAATGGACATGGGTTCCATTCTAAAGATTTCATTCGGGACTATACTAAGCTACAGGAGGGACCCTTATGTCCACTGTTACGGGTCCACCAATAAGACCAACACAAAAGCCGCCTTCTTGAATTCCTTGTTCTGTCTCTCTGCTGCAGCAACAGCATACTTGTCCAGCTGGCTATTCCTCAAGGTTTATAGGGTTTAGGCTGCAGATAGGGCTATATGTCCTTTTAGGTTTCTTTTGGGCGTTGTGATATTTTGTTTTTTTTGACAGGCCTCCCAGCAGAATCCATTGAAAGAGGGCTTCTTCATCTGTTTGGCTTCTCTGACATTCATGTGCGCAGAAGCCAAGTAAAAGCATATAAATCGTGAAGAGCCTTTAACCCACATGATTTCAGGACCGCGTTGCGCAGGGCAGCGGAGGGTGTGCGAGTGTTGTCTTGAGGAAGTTCTTGAGATTCTGGCAAAAAGTATCAAGGTATTGACTTCTAAAATCCAACAGATCCCCGGATAGGCAACACCTTCCTTGAGCTCTAGGTACACAGGACCTCCACGAGCAAGGTCCAACAGGGCTCAACATCATGTTGTTGCGGGCTCGCGGGAAACCGTGTCAGACCCCGTGTGCAGCTTAACACAGGGGTTCGTCCATCATAATGCATGCATGAACCAATCTCCAGTTCTCTTTTATTTATGCTCCCGAGGGAGGGCGGCCAGGGAACTTATGACATGGGAAGTCCAGCTTAAAAACCGCACCGTGGGGATCTAGACCCAAAGGATCTAGACGTCGTCCCTCATCCAATCAAAGTATTTTTGTGACATGCTTCCCTTTAGGGCTTGAACTGCTTTGGTTAATGGCCGGCCGGATCTTTGCAACGAAGCTTTCAACTGCATTCCAGAAACCCATTTCCCAAGACCTGCTGCAGAATCCCAGGCCCTTGTGAAGACCCCTGATTAATAAAGGGGTAATATTGGGTTATATAGGGATAATGGAAAAGAAAATGGAAGCTACTATTTAGGGTTTAGGGTTTAGGGACCCATGATTAACACACCCCGTCAGTTTAAGGGCCTTATATTATGCTACTATAACCCCTATTGAGGGGAGGGGGTTTATTAATCAGGGTCTGGGTTAAGCCTCTGAACCCAAAATCAACCCCCAAACCGAGGTCTCAGCACAAACTTCTCAAGCATCCTTTCTATCGTGCGGCCCTTGGTCAGGTACGGTCAGGTATCTCTAGACTAGAAAAGCCTAAACCCTAAACCCTAAACCCTGACTCTAGACTGTTAGGATCCTTTTATTACTACCCTCCCCGTCCCCAGAAGGCAGGTTTGGGGCTATTTGGGCTACTGTTGGGGAAAGGATCATAACAGGGGGGGGAGAACTAAGTGTAGGAGACCTTGAGGATAGCGAGTGGTGCGGGTTGCCGGTTCAAGTCGGTCCAACTCTGAAGGAACGGACTCTGAGAAGAGGCCCTCTACAGCTTACTATCCTTTTTTCTAGCCGTGGGGCTATGGTAGGTGTCCGGGTATCTAGATTCTTGGAGCCCCGAAGTACACACCATAGCCCCTCCCGCCCAGTTCGAAGCCCAAGTTTTGAAAATTACACACTTCCCGCCGGCTAGCTTTTCGCGAAAAGGTGATGGTCCAATGATGTCAGAATGCCAAGACAAACTCAACAAAATCCTCCCACAAAACAATACCTCCCCACGGAGTCACTGTGCTGCAAGCTAGGGATGGACATACAAAAGCAACACCAAAGAAAGTCCTAACAATGCAACCATGAACAAGGAGGAGCATCTGGCATGTGCCCAGGAAGTCCTGGTAAGTAGTGGTCACGGCCAATCAGAGGGACAAGAAAATGGAGCATGACATGAAACTAGGATAGGATAGTGCAGCTTAGAGCGTGCGTAATGAGGAAGCCTGACTAGTAGCAATAATATCCCGTTATCATCTGCCTTCACTTCTAGTACCCTGAAACCCCAATACATCGACATGGGCCAAACAATTAGATGCCAGAGGCATCCGCGTTGCTGGATTTAGTCGTAATGTGGGTTCACAAAATCATTTCCTGGGTAATAGAGGTGTGTGGCACGAGGGGCTATGATTGTATATATGGCAGTTACCACATGCCTCAATAAGACTTACTTCTCATAACTATGGGTAGCCGGTAAAACGGACCTAAAATGCAACCCCATGCTCCCATACGATACAACATGCAAGAGCGGACACCCGGAAGTTCGGATATTCCTAACCGTTGTTGTAGTCCTGGCCGAAGAAGCAGCATGTAGCAACTATAGCTTACCTCCCTCAGCCCAAGCCCAAAGTAACATGGACCCCTAAAAGGAGCTGACAAGTCCTACCTTTGGAGGTGGCCTAAACTTTGTTCTTTTGTTTGTTCAGAGGGGTGCACAGCAGCTTCCATACAAACAGGGGGACTTCTCTGGGCCCAGTGCTGCGTCTTGCACGATGGGCACGCGCGCGCCGCCTGCGCCCATCGCCTGCAGCAGGGCAAACTTTGATATTAACTCTCTCCCCCTAACATAAATCCCCCAACCATCCTAGTATTCAAAAATCCCATTGCTGTAATTGTACCTTATCTTAAGTATTCATTAATAGGGGGTAGGTGGTTTTGATTTTTTGATATGAATGGAGGGAATGAAATCTAGCGTCTAGGCTCCTACGAGGTTGCTGCATCGGGGACAAGGAAAAATAATCGCGGCTCACAAAGAACTCCCGGGGATTGTCCAGCTAGACCCTAAACCCTAAACCAGTTGAATGACCACACATCCTCTCGCCCGGAATGGTTTCTAGCTGGCTTTCCTTAGCCTTTTCTTCCGGTGAGGATACCTGAGCAACCATATGCCTCAGCATCGTGTCTGGCTTCCCCCAGGACTCGAACAATCTGAACCACCATCCAGGGGGTTAGGGTTATGCGCTAAAGCTTGGGGTTTAGGATTCGAGCTTAGCACATCTTAGCATACTAGAGCAAGGGTTTTAGTGTGGACCATAGTAACGCCTCACCCTAGCATCTAAAAGTCCACATGCCCCTAACCTGTGAAATAATATGGTAAAAGTTCGGGAAAAGATAAAATAGTAGAATGATGTGAACATAAGGGCGAAATAGTATGTTAGGGGAGAGGGACTGCTAAACTACGAAACCCTCAGCCAGAAGCCCTTATGCCACAGCGCCTCACCCAGCGCTTGCGCCTTTTGGGCAGCCGCCTCCAAGACTGCTACTGTTACTATGACTTAGGTGGACCCTAACTATGACTACATAAGGTGGTGCGAGATTTCCTCCACCTACAGTCCATTGCTATCGCTGTTGAAGTTGCTACCACCACCACCACCACCACCACCACCACCACCACCACCACCACCACGACTTCTAATACCACTAAAAATGATACCGATAATAATTATACGAATTAGATGATCGCTCTGGATCTTCCTGCTCTGTGACAGGCACTGCGACTGTCACTCCTAGAGCTGCTAGAATATAGGGGATATAGGGGTTATATTGGGATAATGGAAAATAAAATGGAAACTGCAATTTAGGGTTTAGGGTTTAGGAATGATAACATTTGGGTTATATTGGGATAATGGAGTTTGGGTCTATAGTCCCCCTTAAGTAGATATAGAATTATATCCTTAGCTTTCAGCTCATGTGGCTTCTTCACTTTCTTTTGCCAGACAAGCTGATCGAAATCTGCACGGAGGTTGGCAAACATGCGGTAGAGGTCCGCTTGATGGAAGGTTGAGATTTCAAATTGGTATGTATGGTGAGAATAAGTGGATGTGGTAGGAGTGACAATGAGTTTATGAATGCAGCGCCTCTTCAATCATTCATCTAATCCTCACCAGGCAGACAGGCACGCCTGCAATCCCGTCTAGTCCCTTAGTATTGGGCAAGTTATTCTGATTCCTAATCCTGAACGGAGGCCATCTTGGGTAAGTTTTCGAGCGAAACCACAACTCAAGGCAAGGTTGTAGGAGCTGACAATATGGTGGTTTCCCGACATAAGGGGACCCCAATATAAACCCCAAAATACTATAAACCTTATTATTGGGACCCCCCAAAGAGGTACCCCGAATTTTCGGAAACTCCCGTATTTTGCCGAGGTTTGTACCCCTAGCTGCTCTCAGGCGCCTTCATGCTTAGAAGCCCCTACTGAAACAACAGGAAATTCAGAGCGTACGGGGGCAGAACCTTCCCTCCTCCAGAAAACAAGAGACAATCCTGAATGCAAGTCATCCCCTCCCCATCCTCCCCCTGATAATGAATTCAACCTATGTAATACCATTAAAGCCATGCCTGGGCATTGCCTTGCAGGGACTTTGCCATTGCTGCAGATCCCCCGGACCTAGGTCAAACAGCAGCAGGAACACCCACCACATCGAAAATATGCGTGGTGGACCTTGGGAGAATAATTGCAACCCCTGATTAATAAATCCCCTCCCTTAATAAGGATATTCATAGGGGATCCTAATAAGGCCCTTAAAAGGAGGGGTTTATTGATCAGGGGTCTACATTAGTTTTGCTGAGAAATGTAGGCTGATTATCCTGCTCGACCTAACTACGGCTCAAGTAAGCTTAGGTGCAAATGCCGGTTACGGCCCCACCCGGAACCTCAAAACCTACATCAGGGGATTAGGATTTAGGGGCTTATAGGGTTACACTCTAGTTATACGAGCACAACGCCTCCAAGGGAATCACTTGTATGGCCCAACATTTCCCCTTTGGTGACTGCTCCAGACCACGTGGTTTGCCCTGAAGCTGCTCTTCAAAAGAGAGCCTGGCGAAGCCGAATGTAGCCGTCTGAATTGTCAGCACATGTATTGGAGACTTACAGACCCTAAACCCTAAACCGCATTACAGTCCAGCTGTGTAGGAAGTAGAATGTCGAAGACTCAGGCACCTAATCACTCAAACCCTTTACTTCCTTCAAACGTGTCGGGTGCTACTCATCCCCTCCCCCTAGTATTAAACCCCCCACCCCCTTAATATTAAATACACACCATTATGGTATAGAATATATTGGGAATATTGAATAGTAGGGGGGAGTGGGGGGGTTTAATCTTAGGGCGAGGGGATTACAACTTGCTAGCCCCTTAACCGCAGGTTGCCATAGAAACTGGCTCCTTATGCAGTCACGACTGAAAATTACAGCTGTGTTTTCCTTGTTGGGCCTAGCACAGGGAAAGTTAGACAAATGTTCCACAGTGATTCAGGAAAGGGTCGTAGAGTATCAATGGTACAAAGCCCCATAAATAGCGCGCATGATTTTGACAGCTACCTGTGTAAGCCATGAAACCTAACACAAATTTCAAGAAAGGGGTCCCGCTGGTTATACCCGCAAAGCCCGGGATCTGTAATGTTTGGACACACTAAAACTTCTTGATCCCCAGAATGCCCCTAGAAATCCATATATTGCCCCACAACGCCCAGACCTGTAACACAATTAGTCTAGAAGCCCCAATCCCCAAATACACCCATTTTGCCCCCTAGGCAGCCCTATACGACCCCTTAAGGCTCTTTAAGCGGACCCTGACTTTTGAGAAACACCCAGATGAGCACCTGGCGAAAGACCCATAGTCTCAAATCTGCTTCTGTAATCATCCTGGTGTTCAGGGTGTAGGATTTTAGGTTCAGGATTTTAGACTTTAGGGTTAATAGTTCCAGGTTTAGGGTTTTAGGGTTTTCGGGTTGGGGTTTTGAGTTTCTCGGAGTCGCTTCAGGATTTAAAGGCTTTGAAGCTTGGAATATGGGACTCTCCCCAAAGCGGGAGCCCCAGATGCACTTGAGACTCCTATCTCCCCAGGCTTTTGAAGGGCCCCTCTGTTGTGGGGAGAGATCCCCGTGCTTCAAGTCAACAAGAGAGGCATTCCGGCATGCTTTACTTGAAAAAGTCAGGGGGATTCAGTGAATATACTTCGAAAAGGAAAGAGCATTTGAGAATGGAAACCATTTCTGTATTCAGGGTCTTGGGATTGGATTCCTGTCTCTGCCTCTTCTGTTTCATGCCTGCCCCCAAGCCACAATCTCGGTACAGGGCCAGTCTGTGCTCGAGTTCGGGCAGCGGGGCTAATCCGAAACCCTAAACTCTTGCACAGGGACTTGAACTGGAATGGGGTTGGATGCTGCGCAAGGAGAAACATGGGGATGATGGTGCCAGGCTTACTCTAGACCCTGCTCGCCCTCTAAGGGTTCGAGGTCCCTGGGCTTGAGTTTAGTGTTCAGGGCTTATCCGTCCGAAGCCCAACATTGGAAATCGTGCAAGCATGTGGAATCCGAAGCTGGCCAACTGATCTACGAAAGAAGTGAAGGGCACCTCCATGTTTCGGGCGGTCTTGCTGGGGTCCAAGCAAATGTTCGAGATATATCGGGAAGAGTATGGCTTGGGTCCTTGACCCTACATACAGTAACTGCTACCACATGGGTAGGAGGAGTTATAATACCAATTCAGTAAGACCCCTCTAACGACAGCCACTGTGAGGGAGAACGACCCTCCCCAACATAGGCAACTGGAGTCCTCCAAGTAGATTTCTCTTCAAACAAACACGGTGTACAACAGTGACGCGCTGCAGTACTTCCCCTCTATGATGCTGTGAAAGTTCCCTCAGGCCCTACTTGCGGGGTCGTATGGGGGACTTAGTAAGTAGGTTAATGATGAGGATAGCCAGGCGGTATGGCTTGTAGGGGCTATACATGTACTGAATCCTCCGAGTAGTCTTGGAGTTTCGAGGAAACCTGGTTTGGTTTAGGTCGGGGTGGTCTCTGGATCTGCCCCCTACAACCAGGTCTATGTTGATTCCAGGTGCTGAAGCTCATGAGGTTTAGGTTCAAATTTTCAAGCCCCAGTCCGCTGAAACCTCTATTCCTAACAACTTTTTTGCTGCATCGGCATTAAACCCTAACTCAACCCACCCCCCCCCCCCCCCTATTTGCCCGCAGCATCTTCATGTTACGTGCACATCCACGGTCATAGCATCCGTATAAATA
>CAJNIZ010046108.1:0-26844 GCA_905231905.1 Symbiodinium pilosum | reverse complement strand
CCGGGGGGGGGGGGGGGGCGGAACTCAAGGACACCACTCCAATGAGAAGTTTACCACATACACTGCCCCTAGAAAGGTGAAGTTCCAACCTCAAACACAAACCCGAAGCCACTTGACCAAAAGCCAAGCAGTTTGGGGCTAAGACCCGATCAGGAACTCAGGACTATGGAGCCAAAGTTCCATGTTGTTGGGCTTTGTGCCCTGCATGCGCTTTGGCCTCAGTCATGCTCTTATGTAGGGCCAAACGTTCAGGGTTTTGTGCTTGGAGCTGAGGGTCATATGCGGTTCGCGAAGGAAGTGTTAACTCATCCCCTGCGCCCAGGTATTTTGAAACCTCTTCCTTCACAGCAGCTTCTGCAGCTTGAAGTTTCGGGGCCAATATCATTCGGCTCGCCAAACTAGCTACCCACATTTTTGGACAATTGCAAAAAGAAGGGAGGGGAATGCCTGCAAGGCGGGAGACGGCAGGGTTGTTCAGCCTTTGAAAAGTCTTTGTTTTGGAAGGAGAGCAGAAGACAGAGCATCAGCAGGAATCATTTCCAGACTTAACAGAGATAGCCTCCATGAACCATCACAATATCATAGTACATTATAATATGGTATTTTAAGCATATTATAGTAGACTATGGGATATTATAATCCATTACTCATGACTACAAAACCCAAATCGTACCCCTAGGAATTAAAAGCAGGCTGATGGCTGCCGCAGCACGTACAAGTACAACTGGTTGGATAGAGAGGTTTCCGGCCGAGATACATCGCACTAGTGTTACCGATAATCGTCATTATGAGAGACTATAGGATGTCCCTAAAGCTCAGAACAGCCAAATGTAGGTATCATCTAAAGACTTTAGGGCCCTTTTAGGGCCCATAGACTTAGAGCCACAGGATGTTACCAGGCTATAACTGTAACTGAATTTCTCTTGCGGTAAGGAAGGTCCTTCTGCAGTCGAAGTTGCACGCCCCTAAGCCTTAACCCTAAACACTGACCCCCGAAAACCGATACCCCTGGACACTATTTGCAACTTATAAATACCATAAACACTAAGCCCAAACCTCAACATGGTTTCTGCTCGCTTTCTGTAGCGTTTTTCTGTTACAAAGCTTAGAGCTCACTGTCCCTGCGTAGCTCCCATATGCAGATACCCAAGAATCGAGTGGTCCTTTTCGTCGATCTCTATATTAAGGATTAAAGTCTAGAGTATATTGGGGTAGAGTATTGGAGCCATGTATTCATGGAAATACCAATACCAACATGAGCCCTTAGGTTAGTGCTTGGAGGGCCCTTCTTCCGCCCAATCCGTGCTGCACCATCAGTTGCACGCCTGTACTTCCCACGTCTTCCAGAAGGCGAAGGTACAAATCAAGGGACGCTGACCCAAAGCTTCAACCCGCACCCCTACCAAAGTCACAAACCACCGTGGGACACCGTTAGGGAGGGGCGAACGGGGGATAACAAGGATATGGTTGTCGTGCCTGTTCGGTTCTGAAGTGAAACGCCCATGACCATTTCTGGGGCGGAGAGCTTTAATCAAGCAGGGTGAGGGAAGTGGTACAAAGGGGCTAATAGGAAGCTCTACGTGATTGCTAAACTCTAAAGGACCGGTCCTGAACTGCTGAACCTGAATCCTGTCCTACCCCCTCAACACCCAAAACACTTACTAAATGCCGCAACCCTGAAATCAGAATCTGCTGCTTACTTCCCAAGCCCCAAAACACTAGCTGAATCTTGAGCCACAAATCCCAGACCCAAAGCCCAATGACAATCCCAAAGTTATCAAACAAAAGTCCAACCCTAGCCCTCAGAACTTAATCCATGTTGCCAATGTGAGCTATACGGCCCCATACCTTCCTCCGTATAAGGGCCCAAGCAACGGTAGATGAAGAGGGTAGTTCCCAAATGAGGGTCCCATTTTCGTACCCCTAGGTATTATGTGCCGAAAAATAATCTACAACCAAAAGGGCCCCATATTCTTGAGAACCTAAACCCTAAACCCTGGTGTGTTCGTAGATTCCAGGGCGAAGGCATGCCGCCAGATTCAAAGCCTACTGTGTTCATCCTGCCGCATGGTTTAGGGTTTAAAGGGTAAAGGGTTTAGGCTTTAGAGGGTAACGGGTTTCTAGGGTAAATAGTTTAAAGTGTAAGGGGTTGAGGGTTTAAAAGTTTGGTCCTGCCTGTGGGTTCAACATGCCGGGTCATAGATAAGATGTGGACCTAAATTGCATATCTCCGAAAAATGGAGATTCTTCGTGGGGTGGTCCTGTATACAAAGTTTTCTAAACGTACGATATGTTGGGGGGTTTATGGGGCCCTGAATCTGTGCTGCTGAAAAACTTAAGCTAAGCCACCTTTGCAAAGAACCTTGTCACTTACGTGTATATATCCATATCATGGTGACTCAGCTTCAGTTCCTTAATTCCCTAAAGAGAGGCGGTTTCTATTTAATGTTTCATGTTCTTCCCATTTCGGCCCCTGAACAATCAACCCAAAACCCACTCAACATGTCCATATCATGATTCAGTAACTAGCTTAACTTCTTTAGCAACAACCCAAAAAATGACCCGCATTTTTTGGAACTATTGGCAGCCAAACATAAGGCCTTATGTGAACACCCCCGCCCAGTAGTAGTCATAGTGACTATAAGGGGTAATAAGGATCATATTAGGGTCCTCTCATATTCCTATTATACCACTATTGGGGGTCCTCCTAACTAAGGCCACTGATTAGGAAGGTGTTGTGACCATCTTTCTTTTGCCTTTCCAGGATCCGCTTGCCCGCAAGGACCCTTCAACCCAGCCCCGTCCATGATCAGGGGTTGGGATTGGCTTTTGTATGATTCCGAAAGGACTAATCATTGTTTTGTATTACTCTTAAAGATATTAGTGCTATTATTGTGCTCGTTGTTGTTATTATTGTTGTTTTCTTGTGGCAGGCAGGGTTTCAGAATGAATTTGGTTCATATACGAAGTTTTCTTTCCAGGGTCATGCAGCATCTGGCTTGGGGAGACGGAACCAGGGGTCTTCACGAAACGGCAGATAAAAAGAACAAAAATACGCGGAGTATGTAAGAGCGAGCTTGTGAGGAGCAGCACAGCGCTGCTTGTAGAAGCTTTTAACTGTCGCAGGATACAGTCCCGCTTAAGTAGACAGAATATGGTTTCGGGTACATTATAATGAGATCCCCATATATCCCATATTCCAGGTTAGGATTTTTGACCTAGGGTTAGAAAGAATCAAAGAGCACTCTAAAAGGAGCCCTAAAAAGGTAAGCGCTCTTTGATTCCTTGGGTTTATATCCCTATTATGGTCATAAAATCCTAACCTGCCATATTCTATCTACTTAAGGGGGACTATACCCATAAGGAACTTGAACTCAGGGCGTAGGGGCGAGGTTCTGCCACCAACCCTGACCAGGAATAGCTCTGCCACGACAAAGCCAAGCAAGGCGTGTCCAAGTGTCACTTGGGTTCATGGTATCAAGAATGATTAAGCATCCTGAACTAACTAGTCTACTCAAAATCTTGCGGCCTAAGCTGCAACAAGTCTGCTTTGCAATGAAGTGATCACGATGGTAGAGGACCCAAGCACGGCCCGAAAAATCTACACACTTCTACACAGTCAAACAACCCGAACAAGACATGTCCCTGAATCCTGAGCACAATGAATTTCCTGGCCTTGCTTCCAGCTTTGCCGTGCGGTACTCGAGGATGTTCCTTAGAATTCGGCTTTGTTTCGCATTTTCATGCGGACCCTTTGGCTGAAGGCCAGGGCTTGGGTCAGACTAGCCCCCTGGTATGAGGCGTATCAAGAGATCTTGCGCAGGAATGTATGTTGCTACGCTCGTAGAGACATATTATAAGAAGACACAACTGCTGATTGTTTAAGGCTTATACGAGCAGGAACACGGTCTAGGGCTATGGCTCAGGGCCTCAACGTATAGGGTTAGGGCTCCAGGTTCAGGGGGTTGGGACTTAGGGCTCAGGGTCCTGGTGATGGCTTAGGGCTTGTAGGTTGGGGTTACTTTTGAGGACTCTGGCACAGAATGAAGAGCCTTCATGAACATGCTGTTGAATGGATGCCCTGCGGGGAGTTGCCAACCCAACGCTCTTTCATATAGAGTTCACATGAGCTGTAGTCTAAACTCCTTAAAGGGGGATATAAAGGGAATTATATAAGGGACTATTATAGGGGTTATTAAGGGGGATACTAGGAGTTTAGACAAATTAGGGCTCACATGAATCAGCCCGCATCCTTTCTCAACTTGGACCTACCCACAGTAGACCATAAGCGTTCAGCGCTGCACACTTTATCATCTCCCCTCAGCGGCATGGTCTGCCTTTGCTGAAGCTCTCTGTAAGTTCTTCCTCGCAACTTCAAGACTATTGGGGTTATATTGGGATAATGGAAAAGAAAATGGAAATTACTATATGCATATGTATATTTTATTATATATACATATGGAGTAGCACTAGACCAAACAATATCTCGATTTCGGTAGTGCATTGGAGGACGGAGGGGTGAAGGCGATCTTTATGGTTATTCTGTCCAAAGCTAATGTCCGCCTATATGCCCTCCGAAATTCGGACTGTTATTGTAGCCCTCAGAAATGTACCCGAAATTCTTGTGAACAAAATCCTGTGTGACCCTATGTATCTGAAGACTTGAGCAGGAGAGATAGCTTTTTGAGCCATTGGGGGGTCTGGGAGTGACTGCAGGCAAGGGTCATCTTCGGGGCCATGGCTCGAACTAAAAGCCGTGCAGTTTGCACAGACTCGAGACTGTGGCCTTTCCCTACTCCCCTCCCCGCAGATTGGTTTTATTAGGGGGGTGGAGGGGCGTATTGTTCGAGGGACGTGATGGCTTGCCCACCTTGGCAGTTTCCGAAGCCTGTGGGCCTAGAGGTATGCGCATATCTTATGTAAGGCCTATGAGGAAGCAGGGTTGATAGCTTCGGGTTTGTAGGGCTTAGGTTCAGGGTGGAGCTGGAGATTGGAGGATCCCACTTGGCGTAGTGGATCTCATTGAATTAAAGAAGCTACCGCCCCGAAGTATTCTCAGTTCGCCTGCATCTTAATGACGGACAATTAAAGGAGCCCGTCGCATACATAAGGATGAGAACGCTGGGGCTGAGAGCTCCTGTAAGGGCGTGTGAGGCCTATGTAGGCCAAACTGCTTGCTAACTGCTCTACAGTCACTGCCCATGTTTCCTTTGCGTGTCTGGGGCCGGAATGGGGCAAGTGCTCCTCGCAGCAGTGAAACGACTTCAAGACCCTGAACCCTAAACCCTGACTCCTTTGGGCTCGGAGGGCTGAGAGCTTGGGGAACAACCCTGGCTTTTTGCCATGAACTTCTAAGTAAGCCATGGACCAACCTGGAAATCAAGATCTCACATGTTCAAACCAAAACACACTCCTAACCCTGCACTGTACATCCAAAGCCTGACTCCCTGCACTCACGGGGACGTGACGCTCTTCTACTAAGTCGAACAAAGACTACATCCTCAGACCTCCACGAGTTGGCTTGCCAAGCCTTTTTTCATTGGACGGTTCATGGCGTCTGAAGTACGGCTTATGTTGTTTTCAGTCTAGAGCTAGGTGCAGCTCAGCAATCTGCATGTCTGCACCCTGGATTTTTCACCCCCAAATCCTACACCCTCAAACCGCTGAAGTCCAAATCTCAAAGCTCTACACTCTTTGCCTGCCGCTGATTACACAGCTTGAGATTTCACCCGACATCCTAAAATTCACATCATGAACCCTAAGCTCCAGAACTGCAAGGTCTCACCTTAAGAAACTGAAGCCCGCAAAGTTTTTGGTTAAGGGTTTCGGGTTTGGGGAAAAGGCCTCGAGCCCTGAACCCCTGAGCCATCAATGCCAGAGCTCTTGGCCTCCAACTCTACACTGCATGGGAATGAAAGAGAGGATCACGACAACCCCCTTCCAATCTCTTAATCACAACCACCCCCCCTCCCCTCCTGCACAAACAGCTCGGGCATTTTTTCTGTTCCGTCTTGTGGATCTGGCGCCACGCGCTAGGCTTAAAGTCGTCCTGGGCCAGGGACCTTACTTACTTGCGCACAACATTTCAACTTCGCATGGCCGAATGCTGAATATTGTTTTGGGTTCAATTTTGGGTGTGGCGTGTAAGGTGCTCAGTAGGGAATGAGGATGGGCTACAACAACTTTAGTACTGGGTGAGACATCGCCGCAGTATAGGGACTAGTAAGCTAAGGTTTTTGGCTCAGGTGTTCCAGTTGGGGTTCTGTATAGTGGCTAAGGCTACAGCATTCTGATCAAGGGTTTTCAAGAGTACAGTTTGCTGAGTGAGCCTTAAGCCTTAAGCCCAAACGCTAAACCTCAAATCTCAAACTCGCAGCCCCAACTCCGAAGCCGTGCACCTAACCCACGCCCTGATTTTTTTTAATTAAGCCCTAGACTTTAGGGCTTAATTGTAAAGATTTAGGGCTTGGGACCCTAAACCTGTAACATCAACTGAACCCCCTTAATCCCTAAACCCTGAACCCTAAACCCTAAACCCCAAATCCTAAACCCTAAATCCTAAGCCCTAAACCCTAAGCCCTAAACCCTCAACCCCAGGGCCTGCAGGCCAAGTGTTGCGCTCAGCTCCCTGGGGTCCTGGCCTTGCTGTTTAGGGTTTAGGGTTTAGGGTTTAGGATTTGGGGTTTAGGGCTTAGGGTTTAGATTTCAGGGTTTAGGGCTTACTGTTCAGGGTTTAGGGTTTAGGGGCTTAGCGTTTAAAGCTTGAGAAGCCTCCGGGTGGTCAGTAGGGAATAAGGGGTAACTACTACATTATAAGGCCATATACTGAATTGCGTTTATAGTAGGGGACAAGGGAGTATACTATATGGGGATTATATTCCCTCAGTCCATTCTAAATATCAGTAAGGAAGGGGGGGTTGAGGGCTTTAGGAGGCAGATGTAACAGCAATATTGCAGTTGGCCGCAATGATGTTGATACCGAGGCAACCTGATGATTCTGAACCCTGAATCCTGATGATTTGAGGGTTCCAGGAGTTAGGGCTTGATGTTTTACCCTAAACCCTGGTCCTAAACCCCAAAACCTGAGGGTTGGGAGCTTTAGAGCTTTACGGCTCCGGGCTTCGAGCCTGGTGTTTTAGCCTCTCTGTGTGTCACGAGGCAGAGTCAATGGCTACCCTAATACCGTACTATAACAGATTATTTTAATAAGCATTATAGTATTTTGGGGTCTATCTTAGGGGCCCCTTGTGTTGGGAAACTCCCGTATTGGTATGACAAGCCGATTGGGAGGCTTCAACAAGGACTATTTCGAGAAACTTCCTGCAAGACCGCTGCACCTTCCATCCAAAAAGCCCTCCGCCACCCAAACCAAGCTGAGCCCAAGCCCTAAACCGGGACCCTAACTCCAGCACTGCCCAGCAGCTTAAAATGTTGAATGGGATCCGCCGATCCTCACGCAGGACCGCTGGAAGCATTTCCTCGTTTCTGCAACTTCTGGTGCAAATTCAGCATGAGCTGGTTATGTGGACGGGGTGTTTATAGGGGCTTGTATGAATTACAGAGCTAGTACTGGGGTTGCAAAGGATCGCAGGAGGAAGCTGACACGAAATCCTGCGAGGGAGTCCTTGAGCATTGCCAGAAAACTCATAACTATAACAGTTTTTGATCATAGTATATCTGTATCTACCCTTTGTAGCCACCCCCTTTTTTCAAGAGGCGTTGTGGATCATCCACCCCAGCCTAACCCTAAATTCTACTGTGTTCTTGCGAAAAATTCCTGCAGAATTCTGAAAGGGGCCTATTACCCCTTGTCACTCCCATCTTAGAAGCTCTGCGCCCCCATGTCTGAACCGGAATTCCTACCCTAAACCATGATCCCTACGCTAATCCAAGAATAACAAGCCCCAACCTCTACAGCCTAATTTCTAAATCATCCCTCCCCAACCGTATCAGCTCTGAACCCAAGATGTTGCATTATAAGCTGGTTTCTCGTTCGGCGAATGAGAAAACGATTTCTATGTTCCTTATTCAGGTGCGAATGTAAGTAAAAATGTGTTTTCAACGCCAGCAAGCATGGTAAGATGTGTTATAAACGCAATACTTCAATATCCCTATACTACCCTCTTTAAAGCCCTAGACCCCCAAATCTAGATCCTCCAGACCCCAAACCCCCCAAACCTAAAGCAACCAAACCTCCAGCCCCTAACCCGTAAACCCCTTAACCTGGGTTGCTGTTAAGGACCTTAATTTAAATTACTATGTTGGGGAAACCATATTACTTACCTTGTATATACCCATCATGGTAACTTAACTTAGGTTCCGTAAGCCACAAACCCATTAACCCTAATTCCGAAGTCACGAGTGTCGTGAACCATCTCCCAGGCTAACTTGTAGAAGGCCAGACCGTCACAACAGGCCTGTAGCTCAGAGGCAAAGGTTTGGGGTTTTAAGGTTTAGGGTTTAGGCTTAAAGCTTCAGATGAAAACAACCACGTTGCTTAGAGTTCAGGGCTTTTGGGTCTATAGTCTTCTGTAGGGATATCTCAGTTTTATTGCTTATGCCTACTAGTTCAACGGTAATTTCTACGTAGCTGTAGGTAATTGCGGTTACAGGTAGGGGTTAGGGTGATGGGTTGAAGCATTAGGGAAGGGGTTGAGGGGTTCACGTTTAGGGTTGAGATTTTAAGGTTTGGGGACTAGGGCTTGGGGTTTAGCGATTCTGGCTTCAGCATTAGCAACCCTAAAAAAAACAACAACGTTTCCTGAAGGCTGAGTAAGAGGCAAGGTAAGCAAAGTCGTGGAAGTTCCTTCGCGGCCCGCCCAACTCAAACAACACATGCTAGAGAGGCACATTGCCTAAACTTTGGGTACTACCCCCATCCAGGAACGGTCTATGAAAGCGGTACTATTGTATGCAGGTATAGTGTACTTATTATCCAGCTGTTGTTAAATGGGGGCACTACCCAACCTAAACTCAACAAGGTTTTGTGGTCAGTCCCGGGTGTCTCAAAAGAGCCACTGAGCTTGCTCCAGGCCTTCTGTACCGGCCTTTGGTTCGTTAGAAACGAAGGAATGGAAAAATAGATGGAAACCACTATAATGGGCTATGTAGGGACGACGATAAGGATCCATTCCTTCCTTCCTAGATAATCGTTTCTAATTACACTTACGTACAAGCTACGAGGTAGCTCTCAATTTCAATGACGTGGCAAATCTATAAATCGAGGTTCGCTAATGTAGTTTTTTCTCGCGAAGGATGTGTCCCGAGTCATGTCCCTAAGAATAGTAAGCAATAGTAGGGGCCTTCTTAGACGTGATCCCTGCAAGGGGCGCGAATTGACTACACCCTATGTTAGCGGAGCGGGATTAAACTCCGAAGCAAGACCAAGCGTAAACCGCGGAAACAAGCCTGGCACAACCTTGGAGCAAGAGCCGCATGATTACATACCATAAGAACCTGAAAATGCTTTGCCGACAACATTCAGATTCTCGATTAAAGGCACTCAGATGCTCAGATACTGCCTACACACGGAGGACTGAAAGCACAGCAGACAACCTCCCATTTAATCGTCCAGGCTTCAACCTCCTCGGAAGGCTGATGAGAGCCTGCTCCTGGAAGGGGGCTTCACGGGTTTAGTTCTAGTTGGGTTCTATTGGGGTTATATTAGGGTTATATGGGGTTATGTTAGGGTTATGTTAGGGTTTTATTGGGTTATGCTAGGGTTATATTGGGTTTAGGGAATTGAGGAAGTAAGTGCAGTCTGCACAGGACTCAAGGTTTTTGCTAACATTAGAGGCCGGGCAGGATGACATGCTGGCACAATGTCTTTGGACTGCTCATGGAAAAGGCTGCACTTCAAATTTGGGCTATGCCAAGGAACGGGCTATGACTTTGACAGCTCCCCATTGTAAACCCTCAGCTATGACTATACAAGAGTTGAGCAACCCCCCAAATAACCCCAATGGCTCCTCAGGGGTCCAGCAAGATTTGTTGCCGCCGTCTCCGAAGGATTCGTGGCAACACGTTTCCCACTGCCTGACTTTGAGTTTAGGGCATCTTGGCTTAGCGTTTAGGTTCTTGGGCTTTGGGTTGAGGACTTATAGGTTTGAGGTTGATTGGAACTCTAGACTGAAGGCTTTGGCGTTCAGGGATGCCAAATCAAAAAATGTTCAAATGTTCCAAACCCTCCCTCCAAAGCCATATATCCCCCCTTTTTGGGCGAACGGGCTGTGTTCTAAGGCCGGCGCATCTGGACACAAAGCGTCAAGCAAGCAAGCAAACAAGCAGGCAAGCAAGCAAGTTGAGATGGATTCAGTATGCCCTAGCAAGTCTCTCGCCAGGGACAAACTCAAAATATCCCAGACCCTAAACAAACATCCACATCATCCTTGACATACTGTCATTACCAAAAAGCCCTGTAAGGAACCCCTACTCCCAACGAAACCCTTAGACAACACCCGCACTTAAATCCAGGAAGAAACCCTCATGTGAAAAGATTGGTGCTTGCTACAGAGCACAGCTGAAAAGTGTCTCACCAACAACTTTGGTATAGAAGCCATTCAGCAGAAATATGTAAAAAGATCCAAATACGATTCTTGCTAGCATTGCTGCTAGTAGTACTGCTACTACTACCATTACTACCACTACTACCACTACTACCACTACTACTACTACTACTGCTACTACTACTACTACTACCACCACTGCTACTACTGCTACTACTACTACTACTACCACCACTAGTATGTCTAGTATTATTTCTAGTATTACTACTATTGCTGCTATCCCTACTATTATTACTAGTATTGCACCTGCCCAGGGAAAGACAAGCAACTTCAGCCAAGCCGGCCAGTCGTCGCCAGGCGCCTGCACTATGTGCGGCCAGCAGTTGTGCCTGGGCGTTCGAGGCAAACTGGCCCAAACTATATTATAAGCCTGTGGAGCCCCTTATAAATAGCAAGAGGTTACATGTAGTAATTAGGCGGTTTCTAGCGTAGCGTTGGCTCATGGGGGGGGGGGGAACGGGTTCACAGATGATGGGTCCCTGATGATCCCTGTTTTGGGCCCTGCAGGATAATAGTAGTTTGGGGTGTATATTGAAGTCCCTTGCTTTGTGGAAACAGTGTAGGCACCTAGAGATCTCAAGGCACCCCAAATAAAGGCATGCACCATCACTGATATGGCCACTACCCAGCAAAAGTGGGTACTATAGGAATATGTAAGGACCCGAATAGAATCACCATTGTCCTTCATGATTATCATTTCTGCCTGGTGGTAATTTCCATAAATAGGGATACCCCGAAATAGACCCCGAAATGCTAACATCCTAATTGTGGGGACCCCCCCCCCCAAAAGTACCCCTAAGTTTGGGAAAGTCCCTGGTGGCCTGACCTCTGGGCCTGCTGAAGGTTGTCATCCCCTCCCCCTAATATTAGGGTTTGGGGTTTGGGGTTTAGGGCTTAGGGTTTTCGGTTTAAGGTTTAAGGTTTAGGGTTTTAGGGGTTAGGGTTTCGGGCTTAGGGTTTAGGGCTTGGGGCTTAGGGTATACATCGACGCACGGCCAACCAATAAGCAAGCTTTGAGCTGCTGCACCCCAGGCCTGAAAATCTCATGTCCTGAAACTGACAATAGACAGTTTACACACACCATCTCAAAACCTTGACCCTGAATGCAAGACCCCTAGCTTCGAAATCCGAAGCCCTAAAAGAAAGGCCGAATGGTGGATCTAAACCGTCCTATGCCCAAGGAATAAGGCCCTGAAATCCTCACAGTGCCCCCTTTTTCCTACACCCTACGTTCTCACTGGAATCCCAGATGCACTCGTTTGGGCAGCCACCGGTCAAGATTGCAAGTGTTGTGGATGAACCGTAGGTTGGGATAAGCCTCTTGGAGAGCCTGATGTAAGGGTTTCTGGCTGCGGTTAAGGTCTGTTTGTGGGGTGGTAGTTTGAGCCCTAACAGGGGGTCTATAAGGTTGACAGATTAGGTTTAGGGTTTACACAGGTTTAGGGCTCCAAGTTTTGGCATGTAGGCATACGTAGGGTAGGTAACCTACCCAAACCAGCGTGGAACAGGTAGGCCGCTCTCAAAAGGATAGCAGCCCAGAGCGGGCAAATTGTGAGCTCCGGGTTGCTCGGGGGAAGCCCTAAATCCCTTTTGCATCTGGGCTCGCACACAGCCCTGAATCCCAAACCCTAGGTATTTATGTCATGTCTCTCCTGCGATTAGGAGCTCTATGCCGACTTAATGTCTTCAGTAACGGGCTTTTCGGATGGATTCCTGAAGGTACCTTGTGACAGCACTGCACTTTGTCAGTGTGAACACGCCTCTTGTATTGCTTGAGCTGGCTGTCAAAGGCCAGGTAGGTCGTGCACAAGGAAGTAGCCCTACAGGCTCACTGCAAAGAAATCACAGAACTTAGAGCAAGGGGCAAACATGCAGCCTATGCCCAACATGAAATTCTGCTCCTTGCATGTCACGGATAACGGCGTCTCAAAACACGAATGAGCCGAATGAGCTTGAAACGCTCCTTTGACGAATGAGGGGCATGGAGAATCTCTTTGTACTCATCGATGCTCTCCTGCAAGGCGTCGTAGTGGATCTCAACCTGACATTTTGGGGGTTCCTGAGAATCAGGGGTCCTGGTTTGGGCCCGTAACATGGAGTAGAATTATCGGGATCTAGGTAGGGGTCCCCTGTGTATGGGAACTACCACTTGGGGTTCTTAGGGTCCTACTGGCACGGCGTTGCCCTGTACATAAAATACAAACGATGCCCTGGACTAACGTATTTCAGCTCCATATCCCCTAAACGATGCCTCAATCTGTACTGTTCACTACCTTGTGGGATGGAAGGCTCTCAAAACTGCAGGAACCACTCTCCCCGACGCAAACTGTCTTATGCCAAAGAAACCCAACAGAGAGCTGAACCATGAAGACCGATTTGGCCGCCTGAAGCCTTAAATCCCAAACCCAAATTAGGGCCCTATAATGGAGAATCAAATGGAAAAGAAAATGGAAAATGACATGGAAACTGGGGTTATATAGGGGTTATTTGAGTGGTGACCCAAACCCCCTGACCCTGAACCAAACCCTAAACCCTAAACCCTAAACCCTCTCCGTCTCTGCTCTTCCCTCCCTTAGTTTGCCAGGCCCAGCCCACAGAAGCCTTACCATCGATCCCATCATCCGTTTAGGGTTTAGGGTTTAGGGTCACCTCATGTCATTTGGCATCCAAAGTGCGACTCTAAGTGGGGGTTTCCCAAAATTTGGGGTACCATTCTGGGGGTCCCAATATTAAGGACTATAGTATTTGGGGGTCTATATTGGGGTCCCCCATTTTTGGGAAACTACCAAGTCCTAAATCGCAACCCCAAGTCTGAAGTCCTTCATCCCTGGCCCATCATCTCGTGAAAGAAACCCTTCAATCCTAATCCCTCTACATATAGTCCCCCTTAAGTAGATAGAATATGGGGTATGTGTGGATCTTACTATGGTATACCCAAAGAAAGCCATATTCTATCTACTTGAGGGAGCTATATTCCTTGACCCTTCCAAGCCCATCATCTCATGAAAATGAGTCGCGCAAGTCGCTCCGCCGCGACCAATTCCATCTGAGCAGAAGTGAACTCCCACACGGACTACCTGATTGAAGCCATCCGCAGGTGGGTAAATCATACTGGGTTGCTGTTCAGGAAGTTAAGCTAAGTTACTATGATAAAGAAAACCCCTGATTTACTAATAGGCCCCTAATATGGTAACTTAGTTGAAGATCTACAAAAGCAACTCTGAAAAGGGAGGGTGGTCTCCATGGTGATCCCTGATACCTTGCGGGAGAAACCCTGTTCTCAGAGCTCCCCGCCTTGTGTGGGCTACCTCCTGAGGGCTTAGGGTTTAGGGTTTGGGGCTTAGGGTTTAGGGCTTGATTTAGGGATGCTACTCATTAACCCAGATCTGTGAATAATAAACCCCCTGCCCGTAATAGGGATTATAGTAGGGATCCTAATATGAAGGGTGTTTATTAGTCAAGGGTCTACATTGTCTTGCTCCTTACTGAAGCAACAGCCACAGAACTACATCAGCCGCTGACTGGGGTTTAGGTTGTTGGGCCTGGGTGTAGGGTATCCTTCTCCCTAATGATAGCTGTTCCACATGTGGGCTAGATTGAGAGCAGTTGTTGATAACGGGTCTTTTGAAACCCTAAACCCTAAACCGCTTCAGGTTTTGGCAAACGGGATTTTGTGTTCAGGGTTCATTGCTTTACGGCGTCAGGCTACTGAGGCTGACTCGTGCGGAGGCGTGCCTCCAACAAAAAATCTAGACATACTGTTCTTCTGGAACAAAACTGATTACTGGGCATGGAGACTCCTAAAATGGAACCACTAGTTTGAGGCAACTTGCATCTAAGTGCCGTCTCTTGGACTTTTGTTGGTTCAGGCTTAGCCGCGAGTAGTCTTTTTCTCTTTTTGATAGCGCCGACACGCAATTGGGTATCTGCCTAAAGTAGTAGATCCCATCACATACCTCTGGCCCTAGTTTGCAGATGCTACTCTGGAAATCTCTGGAATTTTCTCCTAACCCTCTATGTGCTTCCTACACCAACCTAAGCACTGCCCAAGCTACATCGAATGCGTCCGCGACAACATCAAATCCTGAGTCTGGAACGTAGGGTCTAAGTATCAAATCATAGATACTTTGGGCCCAGAATACTTATCTAGGAGCGCATTTGGGCGCAAGTTGTGTATTAGGGTTACTCACTTGGACCCTCAAGGTGAGGTGTTGAGGCTCAAGACGCGCATGTCAGCCAGCCACTGATATTCGTTTTCGGATTGAACCTAGGGTTTAGGGTTGGTAGTGGCGACTGAACCCATGGGACACCATGATTCTCAAGCTCCTCTACGCGGCCGAGAGCTCCTTTTCTAAAAACAGTCATGAAATCACCTTTCCCTAATAACAACCCCCTGCATAGAATATTAGTATTAGTATGTCTTGGGGGAATACGACTGGGGGATGGGGGGGTTTTATTAGGGGAGGGGATTAGTTGATGTCAGCTGTTTTATTCTGTCACGCAATTCGTGCCCAAAGCTGGGCATGATGCACAAAAAGGGCGGTGGGCAAGGGTGAAGGAAATGTTGGGCTTATGATAGGATTGCCTGAATCATGCTACAAACTCTCCCGAGAGCAAAACTGCACAATTCAACGGCTTGATTTTGTTATTCAGCCGTGTTTGAATGTAGTATATTGGAGGGAGGCCGAAAGGTGTGAAGTCTACCAGCTTCAGCCAGCAAGTCCTATTCCTGAAGAATTCTGCATCGGGATTTCCCGGAATTACGGGTCCACCTGATTAGACTATGATGATTTCGTCATCTGGGAAAATTTCCATATTACATTGACCGGAAGAATGACTACAAGGTCACACCCGGCCTCCAACTAGGGTGTTTCTTGCTTTGCTTGCAAAGCGGTGCTGGTAAGGGTGATTGGAAGAGCGTGACGATAGGCCCCTACAGCACTAAATTTCGCCATCACTTCTCTGGCTATCCCTACAGGGAATATGATGGGGGCTTTTCTTCCACAGATTAGCCTTGGGACCTTGACAAAAAAGGAATGGAACCGCACCCGGGGCATACAAAGTCTGATGCTCCTTTTTGTGTTGGAGCCGCTCCGACAGAGTGCTTCTAGCTAACCAAGCCCAGAAGTAACACTCGAATCATTTGATTGGGGGACGTCTTCATGGGGGGCGTCTCTCAAACTCCCTTAACCTCAAACCCCTGACAGCTGACCTCAGTAAAAGCCAAAGAGTCGATCCAACTGCGCAAAGGGCGCTCTTCCCTTGCCTTGCGTCGTGCTCAAACTTGGGGAATATAGCGGTCCCTTAAAAAGGGACCCTGGGGTTTTTGGACAAGCACGGTGCGAGCAGTACCCAAGCCGCGAAAGCTCATTTTGCATCAAATCCGACGCCTGAATGCCAATGTCTAGCGTCTTCCTAATCACCTCTCTATGACTGCCTGAAAAAACCGACCCTAACAATCATTGTCTACCCCATTGTAGGATTAGGGGGGTGGAGGGTTCAGGGGAAATGATTCGGAGCATGTCCTTTGTTGTTGGAATACAAGGCTGTGGATTTTATAGGGGTTCACTTCGGAGATTATGTGATTTTGAGGAACCCAAACCCTAAATCCTAAACCCTAAACCCGAAAATGATTTTGGGAACCCCAATATGTCTAGCTCTGTGTCTGCTACCTCAGAAGAAAGACTGATGGCACTGCTCAGGTAGGGCTTAGGATATACGGTTGAGGATAATACCAAGCATATCAAGCATCAAAGAGGCATCCTCGCAACCAGAAGGGCCTCTAGATTATAGCTTATAATTCCCGACAAAGGGGGTCCCTGTTCTGTACCCCGAAATAAGATAATGGTCTTTCAGAAATTCTCGGACCCACAAAGATGGGAACCCGGCACGATGCAAACCGAAGGCGCGCGAATCTGCGCGCACATGCTCACGAATTTCCAGTCCCTCGACGTAGTTCCTCGCTGTAAGTTTCAACAAGCTTTCCAGGCCCGTTTACTCAAGAAATGAGGTCCTTTCTACACCGAAATGCTTTTCAAAGCAGTCTTTGGTCGGGTTCTACCGTGAGGGGGCCGGGTTGTATTGCTTAAGCCCCAAAACCTTCGGGTCCTTCATCTTGTGCCTCCCTGCTCGGAATCACGAATCTTCAGAATCCCTCCCCATTCAACCCCTATAAAAACCCTGTATTACCACGATAAACATTAAGATCGAATTTGGGGGAGGTTCCTCGCAACCTGGGTTAAGAGATTACGGCTCAGGATTTTGGAGCTCTGAATTAGATTTCGGGGTCCAGCAAATTTGAAGGAACTCATAAGTAAGGGAGTTGCACATTACACTAGCCGTACATCTTGGGCCTAGTCCACTTGATCTTTTTCAAGGCAACACGGAAACATTGTGGCATCTCAAGCTGAGGGTACTTTGGGAATCTTAAAGGTCTACATGAATTGCAGGAGCCTGCAGGGGCCCTGCTCCCAGCCGAATCATGTTGAGAAACTCCAATCTGAACCCGCACTGAAGCTGCGATAAAAGGATTGAGGTTCCTACTATGCGGGGGCTTAGGGTTGAGGGTGTTATGGTCTTGGGTTTAGGGTTTGAGGTAGTTGGTACACAAATCTTGAAAAGCAAGTAAGAAGCAGCCAAAGTGCTTTGCTACGCGGAGCTCGTGTCCATCCGAGTAGAAATGCGCAATAGCCTAGGCAAGCCAGCCATCGACATTGTCATACTTCTTGGGTTGCAAATACTAAATCTTCAACCAGTATGCATCGAGGGTGTCTACAAGACAGATAACACTTGTCTAGTGGCCTCATACTTGCAATATTAGCGAGCTACGCCGGAAGTTGATGAGAATTCCAGATCCCCAAATGGCCATTGTGAAGATAATTTCCTCTAAATGCCTCATAGACCTACAGAAACCCTAAATGATTTCACCAAAGGACCTTACTTCAAATCCAGGAGTTCCGCATAGCCGGCAATAGATACTGTTTGTACGAGTCGGAGTGGGCATCCTTTACATTATTTACAAACTTTATAAAGAATGGAAACGGTTTTGGGCATTGGGCTTTTGTCTGATGCTTTATGAGGAGGGGAGGGAGGTGTTGGGCAAGAGGCTGGCGGATGACAAGTGTTTACACGCGTAGTAGTATGATGAAAAGTGAAGAAAGTCCTTGTTGCAATGCGATGAGAGGGGATATCGAGGGTGGGGCGAGGGGGGGGGACAGGTGTTTCAAAACGTTGAAAATGATGAAAGGATGAAACATAATGAACGACTATGCAGTATGATGCACGTTTTTGGAGAATCATGGCAACGGTAGAAAACGATGTTAACTTGTGAACATGATGACATGTGATGGAAATAGATGCAATACGATGATCAATGATGAACACTGATATAACACGACGATGAGGTAATTCAAATAAAAAACATGATGCAAAGAAGATGAGCAATGACGACACATGATTAAACGTGTTGGAGCATGATGCAAGTGATCAAAAAAACGATGGACACATCTCGACCAATGATAAAACTTGATATGGAAAATGATGAGATATGTTGATATTTCATGGAAAATGATTTAGTTCCGCAAAGGCCCCCCCCCACCTGCACATCATGAAAACACTTGGAAAACGATGGAAACCAGGAACAAAATAATGGAAACAGATAAAAATCATGGAATATGATGAATATGATGAAAGTGATGAACAGGCAATCTGCTGAACAATGCTCTAAAGTGATCAAAAACGGAAGATGTTGAAAGGGAAGCGGAGCGACAGTAGTGCCGCAGCTGCTAGGGCCCGCTTGTAGCACCCGAGGCCGCATACTTCGAGCCATGGGCGTTGGCAAGACGAAGGTATCTCCTTGGGATTGCCAAACGGTTTAGGGTTATATAAGCACATCTTATGGGGGTATATGGGGCTATATAAGGATAAATAAGGAGAATAGAAAACAAAATGGAAGCTACTATTTAGGGTTTAGGGTTGGGCTTAGGGCCTGGCGTTGAGGGTGCAGGTGGCTAGTAGGGAAGGGAAGAACAGGATAAAGAGGGTCTAGGATTTGGGGATTACCCTCCAAACTAACGCGGAACGCCTCGTCTTTTGGAGGGGCGGTGTTCTTTATAGGGGCATTCGGTGGAGGAGGGAATTGAAAGGATTGGGAATAATCTAGGGATCCTGTTCTCCATGCCCTGCTAGCCACCCAATAAGTAGGTGACCATGCAGGCTGGCTTTACCAAGGAGGATGCATAGGTCTGGGATTGGGCATCACATGGGGCTCAGGGTTTAACTATGAGCGCTTCTCACGAAAAGACCAAATGGCTCTGTCGACAGGTAAGATTGTTCGGAAGTCCCTCAGATTTCTCATAAACCCCTGGCCCTTGATTCTACCTGGACCCCAAAAGTATGTAAAATAATGGCTTTTATGGCTATTACTAGGGGTTTAGGGCTATTTAACATACTTTTAGGGTTTAGGCGAACCCTATAACACGCGCCCCCAGAACTTCAACACCAGAATCTACAGCCTCCGCATCAGACAGACAAGGCTCTCAAAGTCGTCAGAAGAGATTCTTCCATGCCTTCACCCAACAAGCCTGAGCTACTAAAGTTTCTGTGTTTTCTGTTGGACCTTTTTCTAACCGAACAACAGAAACTTTAGGGCTTCAGGTTTGGGCTGATAGGAGGCTTCAGGTAGCTTCAGGCTTGTCACCAACTTGCTAAGTGAGTTCCGTTAAAGGCGAGCATGAGTATCAACCAACCTAGCACCCCCAACAGCAAGATGGACAACTGTTCTCATGCAAACTTGATTTGAAGGCTCCCCACCTCTCTCCCCCCCCAAAAAACAAACATCTTGCTGGTCAAGTAAACGAGACTGCAGGCTGTGACACCCGCCGCGCAGTTCAGTAGCCCAGATTTGCATACTTCCTTGCACGCCCCGCCGCTGAACCACTTTGGCATGACACTGAAAGGCCTCAGGATTTAGGTTTTGCTTCGGATTTAGGGTTTAGGGTATAGAACTTCTCAAGGGCTCCAACTGCCAGAAGAAAATGATTTGGGCCTTCCCTCAAAAAAACTAAACCCGAACTCACGCTGCACCTGACCTATAATCTAAACCTCTAGTATCTCGCTTAATAAGCCTTAGTCCCCTATATACCCACCTTTCAGGAGTTTAGACCCTAAACTCTAAATCCCTAAAACCTCTAAGCCCTAAAACCCCTAAACCCTAAAACCCCTAAACCCTAAACCCTAAAACCCCTAAACCCTAAATCCCTAAACCCTAAATCCCTAACTCCCCAAACCGTAAATCCCTAAACCTTATATCCTTCAATGGATTTAGAAGAGGGCCTGACCTCATGGTGAAAAGCAAAAGGCCGCCGGCCAGGTGCGGATCCACCTAGCTAGCTCTCTTAGGGTAAGGTTTTTTAGGGTTTTAGGGTTTGGAGGTTTTTAGGGTTTGGGATTTTTGAGGTTTATCGTGAAGTGGTTCTAGAGTTTATGGTTTAAGGTTTTAAGGTTTAGGATTTTAAGGGTTCTAGGGTGTAGGATTTTAGGGTTTTAGGGCTTCAAGGTTCAGAAGTAGGGGGGGATGCAGGTGCGGGAATATCTTGTCATGATGTAGTATCTAGGTTCCCCAGAAAAAAAACACTAGCCGCTAGACATAGATCCCAAACCCACTGTCTTGTACCCTCAAACCTATACCCGAAGCCCTGTCCTTCAAAACGCCCACCTCTAAATCCTGGACCCTGGACCGTACAGACCCCTGTAACATCACAGTTTCATGTAAGTTTATGTATGTTTCTCATTCATTTGCCAGTTGGTTCTCCATTGCTTCCTTTAACTTACAAAACCCCCAGTTTCCGTGTTTGTTTCCATCTTCTTGTCCATCTGATTCTCCATGATTCCCCGAAACTACCTTGCCCCAAACCCCAGAAACCACCTTGCCACTATGTAATTCAGACCAACCCCTATGTTCAGTACATAGTACCCATATAGCCCCAAACTACCTCTATCCTAAACTAACCCTGAACCCAAGACCCTCCTTCCCTCTAGGTTGCATTTTCTTTTCCGTTCCGTACACTGTGCAACTCTTCCCCTAAACTTGTACATCCCAATATAACCCCAGAATATAAAACCTCCATATCACAAATCCTATAAGATGCCAATACAGCCCATATAGTCCCTATATACCCTAAACCCTCATCCCTAAACCCTAAATTCTAAACCCTAATCCCTAAACCCTAATCCCTAATCCCTAAACCCTGAACCCTAATCCCTAAACTCTAATAACTCAACCCTAATACTTTAACCTCATAATCCCCCAACCCTATACTTGTCCAAGATGCCGGATGCGCAGCATCCTGCGACTCTCTTCCTTTCACCTCAGCAGCATACACCCTAACACTACCCCAATGGGTTATATATACCCTATATATCCTATATACACCATTATAGTAGATTCCATTTTCTTTTCCATTATCCCTACATAACCCCACACCCTTAACCCTAAACTCTTCCTTTCACCTCATCAGCGCTCCAGCCCTCCGAGGACACGAAACCGTGACTGGCGGTGAGGAGCAGGTCCTTATCTGCTTTAGGGTTCAAGGTTTAGGGTTTAGGTTCAGGGTTCAGGGTCTAGGGTTCAGGGTTTAAGGTTTTCAAAAAGCTTAGGGTTTGGGATGTAGGAGTGGAAGCAGGAGTAGGAAAAGTGAAGTGGTAGTGGCGCTGGTGAAAGTCGGAGTGAGTTGTAAGAATGTTGAGGGCTAGGTCTTCATTTGCTCTTGATTGGGGCTGGCAACTTGTTGCTTAGGGGCCTAACTCCTTACTGGCTCATGCTTGAGACGAAGGCTTCAAGTGCTTGCTCATACTTTAATTCGTGGTTGAACCTAGTAAGGTGATATTCCTGATATAAGGGTATACACCCCAAGGGTGCATATGAGTCTACTCGTAGTATCCCCACGTAAGATACCACTTAAATGCAGCTTAGGGCTGCGACTTGAAACTGCACAGCAAGCGAGCTTCAAGTTCAGGAGTGATCGATAAGAACAGTTGAGGGTTCAGGGATTGGGGCTTCTTAAATTCAAGGAGCCTTGCGGGACCCTAAGTAGGGGAACATGAGGTGTAGGGGAGGATTGTTGGGGAGCAGGGTGGGTAATTGTGCCGAAAAGTCATCTGAGACCCTGGCCGCTGGCCCTCCAAGTAACTAGGTGTAGGAGGGATTTGCAACGCAATTGTGGATTGAAAGAGTAACCGCGCATGCTATACTCTAAGTCTGTAAGGGATTTCGGTAATTTCTAGAAATAAGGGACCCCAATATAAACCCTGAAAAAACTACAATCCTTATTACTAGGGACCCTCCAAAATGGTACCGCTGATTTTCGCAAACCCTGTCTAAGTGATAAGGCAATCATCTTGGTAACTTCCCATGCTTCCAAAGTACATGCCAGGCTCCAACGCCACAGTAGTAGAAACCCAAGAATCCCCGATAACCCTTATTTGGGGATGGCCCAAACAGGGTGGCCTCCAGGGACCCCAGAAATGCATACAAACAAGGTAAACTGTAGAGGTATCCACCGAAAGGATTCTGTGGGGACTATTTTGAGGAACTTCCACTAAACCCTAAATAGTAGCTTCCATTTTATTTTCCATTCTCCCAATATAGACCCTAATATAACCCCTAATATGACCCAATTATAGTAGTTTCCATTTTATTTTCCATTTTGCAACTTGCATGTACGAAGCATCCCAAGGCTAACATCCGTGCAATGTCGAATTGCTTTAGCTTACCCACAAAGACAACCCGGTCATCCAGAGTTAAGGGTTTACGCTGTTTTTGGGCACGCTAGGAAAACTGCATGGCATGGAGGTTGAGTCCGATGGCTCGCAACACGGAACTCTGATGCATACCCTCAACAGTTTTCAGAAGCAACCCTTGTACACCCACCCAGAAACCAGTAGTCAAAACCTACCTCACATCTTGCTGGCAAGATGCAAACTTGGGGGAGACCTCGAAACGATTTATGACATCTTCTGCGGACATGAACGGATTCTCGTAGGAGAGGTGGAGGCAGTCCTTCTATCGCCGCAAATGTCTAAGTACCTTAAAATACGTGTATATGTGTATGCTCTAAATCAATACCTATATATACACACGCATAAGGATTCCTGTGATTCCTGTTTAGGTACTTTGGGCACAGCTGGCGTTTTGTTGAGGTACTTGGACCGTTGGACCTTTGTGTCCGTCTTGAGCGACTTGTTGAACGAAAGCATGCCATGACAACGGGGGGGGTGGGGTAGGGGGGGGTAGTGGGGGTAAGCGGGGGGTAGGGGGGGGGAGAGGGTAAGGTCACTCATGGAAGCAGCTGGTGGTAAGGAGACTCGGCGCAATAAGTAGGGTCCCAAGCTTCCCAAGTAGCCCCATATTTACGAGGGTCCCTGGACTCCTGGTAGAAATTATAATCTCAACTGGTTATTCGGATTATAAATGACAGAAACTAAAAATCATTTTCAGGGAACTTCCAGTACTCCTTAGCTAAGGAACGCACCCTAAATCAGACTAGGGATTGTGGTTTAGCGTAGCTCGGAGTACATATTCCGTATTGGGCTCTCCAAGTAGCTCCTCTTTCCAAAACGGGCTCAACGCCTCTACAACCTATAGTCCCCCTTAAGTAGGTAGAATATGGCTTTGGGAATAAGATCCCCGTATACCCCTTTTTCTATCTACTTAAGGGGGACTATACTTCTAGGCTTCTGCTGCAGTTCAGCAAGAGTCATCACCTCTCCTTACTAAGGAACCTCCCTGCCACGGCAGCCCCGCCATTGTATGATGGTACTGTGTTGGGAGGTTTTACCCCCCCAAGCTTGGTCAGCCTCGAACGGATTTGCAATTGGGATAAGTTTACGGGATTTTGGGATGGGGCAATGTTACAGGATTTGGGGTGTGCTGAGCCAGCCCATCCCCTACCCTGGAGCAAAACAGAACTAAACACTTCAAATAGCAGCTCCAGGCCAATTCAAAAAAACACGACAGCCCCTAGACAAACTTGTTCCATGTGAGATAAGGTCTGAACTCCTAGTATGCCCCTGATTAACCCATATAGTAGTCCCTTATATAATCTCCTATACAACCCCCTTTAAGGAGTTTAGACTATAGCTCATGTGGTCCTTTCTTTTCGCCCCAGGCCCCTGAGTCCTTTGTCTGCTGTAACCCGGAACCCTAGGCTTTAAGTGGTGATTCCTCTTCTACGTGGCACTTAGGACCCCTACTAAGCGTTGACCCTCAGGTACCCATAATAGGAATGTAAGGGTCTGAGGTCCAAGCTAAGTCCCAAGGAGTCTTAACAGGGGACCCCAATATAAACCTCAATATACTATAATCCTTACTATGGGAACCCCCAAAAAGGTAGACCTAATAGCGGGAAACCCCCAAGTAGCTCCAAGCACGTATTCTTTTACCCTAAACCATCAAGAGCCTGAGTTGCCCTAATAGGTAAAGTCCTAGGTCTTAATTATGCGAGCCATAATCTAAATTCCTCAGAGGTGTTACATAGGGGACAATATGGGGATTGTTAAGGGAGATACGAGGAGTTTAGACGAGAGCTCATGTAAGTTTGGCCTCAAGGTCCCCAACTCCGAAGTCCTTCAGCAAGCTCAGCGTGGGCGGCGACGATCGCAGCAATCTGAGCCCCACATCCACAAAAGGCGCCTCTCGTCGGAGCTCGTGTTTCATGTTTAGGGTCAATTAGGAAGGAAGGAATGGGTCACTGTAATAATCATTGGAGCCCTGCATTCATGAAGACCCCCGCAGTGTGCTAGGATGTGTAAGGCTTGGGGGATCCAGAAGACCATATGACCCGTAGTCTAAACTCCTGAAAGTCTGGCTATATAGGGGATTCTAAAGGGGACTATTATGGGCTTTAGGGGGGATACAGGGACATTAGAGTATAGCTCATATGCCACGATTTCGGACAGGTGTTGGGAATTGAATTTTATACATCTCCTTCTGGGGTGCCATGCACCCCAGCGTGTGGGATCCTTGTCTGGTTGTTGCGGCTTACAGTATCTGAACCTCCCAACTTTGTTCAAACCATGAACCCTAAACTCCCAGCACCAGCCCCGAACTCCGAAGGAGCGCCAGACCTCAGCCCTGACCCTACAAAGCCTGAACCCTCAAGCTTGTGCCCCAAATCTTCATGCGCCCTACATCCCACGCCCTGACCGTCAAGTCATATCGGAAGTCGGCTCAGGTTTGCACTCTTGCTTCTTGGGCAATGAAGGAAAGGATCATGCAGGATCTCCAAGATGTGGGGTCCCTCTTTTGGGGATCGTACGGGAGGGACTATAATATATCTGGGTGTATACAGAGAGCACCGATCTAGGTACTAAAGACAGAGAAGCACAAATGCACGGCAATCCTTATTATAGGAACTCTCAAAAAAAAGTCAGAATTTCAAACACTCTACGTCCTGTTGTATCTCTCTCTCTACATCACCCTATAACTTCGTATCCTCTACATCCCTTTAAGTTGGCCAGATTTCTCGTCTCTTGAGCCCCGCAAATAAGCTCCACCAGGATCGCCTGAAGTTCTTTGCGCTCTTTCAGACTTCCTCAGCTGGGACGTACCATGAGCTAAGTTCTAAACTCCTAGTATCCCCCTTCATACCCCTGTAATACTCCCCTTTCTAACCCCCTATGGACTCCCCAGTTTTTAGGGGTTCGGGGTAAGGTTGAGGGTCTTGGCAGCTTGGGGTGTTGGGAGCTTAGGCCTTGGACTTGCAGTCCCCCTTAAGTAGATAGAATATGCGGCATATGGGGATCTTATTCTAATATAGCCAAAGCCATATTCTATCTACTTATGGGGGACTATAAAGTGGTTGTGACTTCAGGGGTCGCAGGTTTTGGTATCTCAGGTGTGCGGAGTCCAACTAATGGGTACTTGGACTTTCTTTGGGAGCCCTCAAGCTAGTCACCATTCAGTCTTTTTCACTAGGTGCTAGCCTGAAATGCCGTGCAAGGAACCTCATGAAACCTCACAGAAAGTCAGCTCTCCAAGCTTACACCCAAAAGACTTCTTGGGTTGCTCTTGCATGTTCTGGACATTATTTGCAAATCCATGTCCTCCAAAGAAGAAAGCAGATTTGAACAACAGGACCCCGCAGAAAGATCCGATCCGATTCAAAGTAAGTGCCCAAGTGTCCCGCACCCGTCAGCACGAGCGTATCTGTGATGAAAAGCATGTAGCGTGCCTCAGTGCCCCAATCCATGAGGCAGAGAAGAAAGGCACTTGCAATGCTGACTTTGCATCAAGAAACCCCGCGTAGATGAATGCAAAGCCCGCATGTAGTAACCTCCCCCGGTAATTGCAAAAACTCGGAAGTGCAATGCTGTGCCAGCTTGTAACAGCTCCTGGTACTGCTGCTGGCCAATACTATTGCAGATCCAAAGGACCTGGACACATTATGGAGGTCGCGGGAAGGCAAACCTGAACCGAAGTCCCTCCCTGTCTCACACACGCTCAGGTGAACTTGCCAAACACCTACAAAGCCTAGACTGCAGGCCCTATAGACTCCAAACCCTGATCCCGAAACCATTCCGAACACGTTCTTAAGATCCCTGAACCCTAAATCCTCAAGATCCCTGAAACCCTAAACCCCAATCTCTAAGCCAGCTTGCAGTGGAGCCCGAGGTCAATAGCTCTGTGGCCCGATCTCCCAAGCCCGGAAAGGAAATCCTTAGATTCTTCGAAAACGCCAACACAAGGTGCATGGCTTCGGGGCGAGAATGTAGGGAAGGGCTTAGGCTCTAGGATCTCTGTCAAGGAAACCAAGGTAGGCGGTTACCAGGTGGGTACCTCATGCATATTCGGACAATGGGGGTCTACATGCGGTCTATATAATCCTCCTTCAAGGGGTAATAGTGTTCGGGTTGAGATTATGCTTTCTCCGAGGCATGTTTCCTTCAGTAGCTCTGTCAGGAACAGGAATGGTCATCAACTACTGTGTATATATATATATGTATAAGGGTCCCAAGATTAAGGATACCATGTTTGGAAGGTCCCGTACTAAGGATCATAGTATATTGGGGTCTATATTTGGGTTCCCCTATTTTGGGAGAAACTATCATACACACACACACACATATATATATATATATGGTAGCCCCCCCCCCAAGATCTACGCCTAACCTGTTTTATCTTCATGAATGCTTCATGTGCCATCTTCGTGAACATATTGTATCAGCCGAAAACACTGTAAATAGCGATGAATCCTATACTTTTGAATGAAATTAGTCATAT
>CAJNIZ010046107.1:7163-41673 GCA_905231905.1 Symbiodinium pilosum | reverse complement strand
AAGCGCATGGCAGCCGTAAAAACCACCATATTATGGGGGTTTCGCAAAATAAGGGGTACCATTCTGGGGGTCCCTATGATAAGGATGATAGTATTGTGGGGTCTATATGGGGGTCCCCTAATCTAGGAAACTCTCATATGGGGCAGTCTAAATTCCTCAAAGGAGGTTATATAGGGGATTATATAGGGGACTACTATAGGGCTTACTAAGGGATATTAGGAATTTAGACAGTAGCTCATATGGGGCTGTAGTCTCAATTCCTTAAAGGGGGGTTATAAAGGGGATTAGGGTTTAGGGTTTACCAAGGGGGGGTTGTGTAGGGTTTAGGGTTCAGGGTTTAGGGGACTGCTGTAGGGGTTATTAAGGGGGATACTAGGTGTTTCGACTATGGCCTATGGCTCATACAGGGCTGTGGTAAAGATAATTGGGAATGCACTTCCTTAAAAGGGGATCCTAATTAAACAGGGAGCCTACATTCTGGCCATTTTGGGGGACAGGTATTTGAACAACTACGCTATATAGGGAACAATGGAAGAGAACATGACAACCACTATGCCTTTTTTGTTTTGCGAGACTGTGTGGGGTTTGGGGTTTAGGGAATAGTGAAAAAGAGAATGGAAACTAGTATGGTATTTAGGGGATTATATAGGTATTTTTGATGCGCATATCCGGATACTAACCCAAAACCGGAGAATCAAATGGAATGGAAAGCGGATGGAAGCTACTATGCCATGTAGAATTTTTGGCTTCGAAAGCCCTAGGCCCTAAACCTTAAACCCTAAACACAAAGAGGCGTTGAAAACAAGAAACACCACCAAGGCTGGGGAAAGAGTTTAGATGTCCAGCGGACAATACGCAGCCGGGACGCCGCTTTGGCTGAGTGGGTAACCTAGAAGTTTTCAGGTTTAGTGCTATATCATATCTTAGGTGGACCCCCACCAAGTAGTAGTGACGCTTGGGTCCTCTTACAATCATGTTAGACCCTGTTACAGGGTGGGAGGTCCACCTCATGTATATCTTTCTACCTTCACATGGATGGAACATGTTTCAATGCTAACATAATCAAACGGCAACCAGTTTTGGGCCAGGAAACTCGTCAGCTAGGTTCAATCCGAAGCTCTCCATGCAAGCTGTAGTCTAAATTTCCTAAAGGGGGGGTTTATATAGGAGACTATATAGGGTTCCTACTATAAGGGTTATTAAGCGGGCTATTAGGAGTTTAGACTGTGGCTCATGCAGTCATCTTATCTTCCCCCCTTGCCCCAGGGTTTAGGGTTTAGGGTTTAGGGTTACATGTTGCCCATCTACTCTCGGCATGACCCTCTGTGGTTTGTCCCGGGTAGCACCACCTAATTCGATAAGATAACTTCGGGAGTATGAAGACATTGAGGCTGGTTTTTGGTTGATAAAGGGCATTGGGGGTGGGGTTGTCTCAAGTAAAGGGAGCCGCAATGGGACATGTTTCTGCACAATTTTCATGCAAGAAGGCCTTACTTTTCAGTGCGCACCCGAAATCTTGAATGATAGACGCCAAACCTTAAACCCTAACCTCTAAATTTCTAAATCTTAGACCCCAAATCCTAGACCCCAAACCCCAAACCCTAATCCTAGATCCCATCCTGTCTGCAAGATATCCCTGAGGTGAGCCACTAGCAGGAGAAGTTCAGTGTGAATTGCCTTGTCCTCCTCCCGATCCACTGCCATATGGTTATGTCAACACTTCAGGCGTTTGGGAGTGTGCGCCAGGCCGCTGAAGCTCAAAGAAATTGGGTTGGTGTTAAAAAAAACTCAAATTAGGTTACTGCAAAAAGGATACTTTTTTGTTTACTATATACCCATATAAAGGCAACTTGATTCACGTCAGGGGCTAAGCCGTCTGGGTATAGCAACCAAAAGATAAGCATGGTTTTTCAGGCATATGGCATATTCAAAGCCAATACTGCCACAATCTTGAGAGAACTCGTCAATCTACATGTTGGTGCAAAGCTAGAAACTTTAAGCACGACATGCCATGTATGTTCTCTGAAACACTGTAGAAAGCCTCTGCTCCTGAAAGTCCACAAGCCCCATAAGCTCTATGCTGAGGGAATTCTGCTCAAAAGCGCATCAGAATTGAGGTCCCTCAACACTCACCTAGACCCTCCAAATTAGTACCTTTTTTGTAGTCCTAATAAAAGTCCTTACCAAAAAACCATACCAAACCCAAAAAGGAACTACATGGGAGGGCCCAGGCAATGAATTTAGAAGAGTAAGGATTACCAGGATTGAGGGTTATTTGAAGGCTCAAACCCTGAATTCACAAGGGCTGTTTTTAAATTGTAACCTTCCGCACGATTCCCCACGAAATCGGAGAAATTGACGGTCCAAGCTGTATCCACTTCTAATCCACTTCTAATCACAAGCTAAACCATAAACCCCAAACCTGAACCCCAAATCCCACACCCTAAACCCCAAACCCCAAACCCCAAACCCTAAACTCTAAACCCCAAACCTTAAACCGTAAACCCCATATGCTGAGAAGCGGCCCTGAAGGCTATGCTGGTACTGCTGAGCTGATCTGTGCCTTCGATGGCCCGCCCTTCTGCCAGCGCAGGGTGGAGCTGCAGGGGCTTCCTGTTAGCAACTTGCGGTCTGAGGGTTTAGGGTTTAGGGCCCAAGAATATAGTACGAATATAATAGAATATAAGGACCCTGGTAGGTATATTCCTATGATATTCCTACTGTAGTCTTGAGGTTTCCTGTTTGGGGTTCCCATTAAAGTCCTTCTATACCAGGGTTCAGGGAATGCAGGAATGGACAAGAAAGTGGCAGTGACTATAATGGGTTATACAGGGTTTAGGGTTCAGGGTTCAGGGTTCAGAGGTTAAGGATTCGGGTGAAGGGTTTAGGTTTCAGGGTTGAGGATTCAAGATGTTGGGGGTTAGGGTTCAGGGCTTTGGCCGAGGGATGATGGCATTGGGAGTGCAGTTAGGGTCTGAAGTTTTCCCCCTTTTTTTGTCGGATTTATTGTGATAATGGAAAAGAAAATGGAGATTGGGGTTATATATATATATATCTATAGTGGTAATATTGGGATAGGGGAAAAGAAAATGGAATATTTAGGGTTTAGGGTTTACTGGGTTGCTGTTAAGGGGCTGAATCTAAGTTATTATGTTGGGGAAACCATATTAATTACCATATATATATATACCCAGGATGGCAGCTTCGCTTAAGTTCCTTAACAGCAAGCCAGTTTAGGGTGTCTCACACAAGGTGCTAAACCCTGAGCCCTAAACCCTAAATCCTAAACAAGGCAGGCAGAGCGATAGAGCACATAGAGCTTACCTGGAACTATCTGGCCGTGATTGGGTGGTGCAGTATATATAAAGATAGTGATTAATATGGTTTTCCCAACATAGTAACTTAGATTAAGTTCCTGAAAAGCAACCCAGATGATTCAAACCCTATTTTTGGCTGGTTACAGTGCTTCGGCCCGAAGGGCAGATGCGACCATCAGCCATGGGGGCTGAACTCGGGTCCCTGGAAAGGTCTGGTGAAAACCCTCTAGAACTGAGGGTGGATCCCTCTTTGGCTAGTATATTGCAGTAATATTGTAGTAGATTACAGTACCTTGTAGTAAGGTTATAGTATATTGTAGTATGTTTCTGTTCCTTCTTGGTTGCTATCATGCCATCATGTTTCGAATATCCGTTTTTGTTCTTAGATTTTCGCATTGCCTGCAACGACTTCATGCAAGATATGAAATTTATTGTTGCACCGATGTTGCACAACCCCCTGGCCCGGTAGCTTTCCGCAAGTACAGGGAAATTACAGACCAGGAAGCCCAGAGTGGGTTCATTTTCCAGGTATGGAAAAACCGAAATTACAACATTATTATTTAGCATACTTTGCCATTTCTGCTTTTCGAAGAGGGGCTATATGGAGTTCGCCATGAAACAAACCCCTGCGACGTAAGCGCCGAACCTGGGACGCCTAAACGTGGCCCCACCGCCCGAACCCCCACCTGCCAACAAACCTTCAACTTTCCAACAACCGTTTGATTTACTCGCCTGGCCTCGATAGTCACTAGCGCTGGATCCCGCCATGCTTAATATCAAAAACCGCACTATCATACCATCATATAGTAAAAATTGGGGAGGTAATTTTTGGGTGTTATGATTCGCCCCAAACCCTAAAGCCTAAGTGACGCGGTAATTTCCATTTTCTATCCATTCCACTGCATACCCCTATATATCCCTCTACCTCCAAAACCTTAAACCCCTAACCCCAAACCCTAAACCCCAAGCCCAAATCCCCAAACCCTAAACCCTAAACCTTCAACCCTAACCCCTAAACCCTGAAAACCCCCAAACCCTAAACCCTAAACCGTAATCCCAAAACCCTGAACACAGGTGCTTTCCGCTGATGCCCTGTGCAGACTTAGAGCTGCCACAGGCGTTTCAGGGTTTGTGGTTGGGGTTGCTTTAGCCCTATACATTAGGGTTATATTAGGGTCACATGGGGGTTATATACACTGGGGGTATATTAGGGCTATATTTGGGTTATATTAGGGTGTAAATTGGGGTTATATTGAGGTTATATGAGTGTTCATTCGGGTTATATGAACTGGGTGGCTTCGCGTTCAGATTTGGGGGTTGGGGGGATGTAGGCTGGAGAGTTTAGGGCTTAGGTCTGAGGCTCGTCAGTTGAGGGCTTAGGGTTGGAGTCTCATCCAACAAAGACACTGCAACAAATTGTGGCTGAAAAGGATTACTTAACCTTCCCCAAACTGAATTGGAACCTGAAATAGGCCCTGTAAAAAAAGGATGGCAGTCCATATAAGGCCCCTTTTCAGGTTCTATGTTGGTTTGAGGGAGGGTAGCAGTTTGTAGGAACTTTAAACAAATTTGCTGTTTCTTGGGAGGCTGGAATTGGGATCTCTCATGGTGTTGTTCGAAGGTTTAGTGGAAGCTGATGCTACCCCGGCATGCCCTTTGTATACTAGAACGCTATAATTCCCAAGGTAGAAGGTTCTTGAGGCAAAGCACAAGCTTTAGCATCATTTGTACGCTTGGGAACAAGGGGTCTGGGAAATTTCGAGGCGACAGAGGGATAGTAATTGGGCGTACATCGTGGTGTGCTTCTGTGAGCACTGTTCGGGAAATCCCATTTCCTTTCTGGGCGCTATGCTTGTGCTCGGGGAAAATGCTATCTGGCAAAGTGCAGTCATCCATTAAACCCTAGACCCTAAACCCCCCTAAACCCCCCCAAACCCCCCTAAACCCCCCTAAACCCCCCTAAACCCTCCTAGACCCTAAACCCTAGACCTCCCCGAACCCTAAACCCTAAACTCAAAAGATCATTGTGTTTCATCTTAGGGAAGTGAAGGGATCTAGATTTCCGACTTGCAGGATCCAGTTGTTGGGGTTCAGGCTTCGGACTTCCGGTGGTGGCCTTTGATCTAGGGTGTATTTTTTTGGGGTACGGGTCAGAGGTATGTGTCAGCATTTGCTGTACTGTTGCAGGTCCTTTGTCGAGGATTCTAATTTCTCGAGGTAGTTTTGAAGGTGGTAGGTAAGAAGCTTGCCTCCGTCGGTCTGTTGCAGGTACGTCTCTATGTCGGTTGTTTCCTTTTGTCAACAGTCACCACAATGGACATGCCCTTTTTAACTTCGGGTGTAAAGTTCCATGTCTGTATTTCAGGGAGGATGGATGATAAGCAACAGGGAAGACGATTTCTGCTTTCTACACTATCTACACAGTGCCTGCAAAAATCCCATAGAAATCCATGTTATCTCTGTCAAAAAGGTTAGGAGTTTCTCGAAAGACTGATAGATAACTTGGGTTGACCCCTTGTTGAAATTATCGTCCCTTTTCGAGTCCGGTTATAACACGGTCCTAGTAAATAGGGTACTCAAGCTGGGACCACGTATCCACCCATATCCTAGGGTTCCCAGGAACCCTCTATTTGGAGAAACTCCATGGGCGCATATAACCTTAAGCCCTAAAACTTGTGTCTGACCCCAGTTTCTGATTCATACTCCATTTCTTTTCCATTTGATCGGGGTAATATCCCTAAACCCATAAAGCCACACAACATGCTGGATAGTAGATGGTGTTAATAAATTCTATGTCATTTTCCATATTCTTTTCCGCTTGATTTTTCGTTTTTAGGGTAATATCCCTACATAGCCCTAGATTATGCCCGGATAAGCCCCCCTATATTATCCTTATAATATCCACTAATATGCCTATAGTTATTGGGGGGTAATACTTTAAAGCCTAAACCCTAAACCCATTGGCGGGTAATCGTCCCCTATTCTTAGTCTTGCCTTCAGCCAGGAACTGGCTCCAGATCCCTGCGTTTACAACCTCACCGAATGCCGAGGCTGTTGTTAGGCTAGTAGACCTTTTAGTCACTGGGATTTTGGGTTTAGGGGTTTAGGGGTTCATGGTCTAGGAGTCCAGGTTGCATCACGAGAATACCGGTTTGCCAGTATGATAGCAACCAACATGAGTACGATTCTGCCACCCTGCTTGTTCGCTTGTTCTTGCTGCAGCTCTTCCTCCCCGCTGCTGCTGCTGCTGAAGAAGAAGAAGTAGTAGTAGTAGTAGTAGTAGCAGCAGTAGTAGTAGTACCTGCAGTCATCGGGATGCTTGCAAACAAAACACTATCATCTCTACATCGTTTCCAGCTTGATCAGTACAGCCAAGCGCCTGAGTATTGCTCAAACTATGCTAACAAGCACGAGAAAACCATCTTTGAAACGAGGAGGCAATTCCCGTAAATCTCAAACTTCTGATCCTTGCCGCCTCCACCCTGAACGCTGTCATGTAAAACCCACACCTACTTGCCCTCAGGCGTGTTGCCGGGCGAGCGATGTCAGCTGCACTGTCTTCCTCCGTTCGTCGACGGAGGGATCCCGCGCTTCGCTCGAAGCTCGGCAAAGGCAAAGCCATGCAACCCATTTTGGGATATAGTCGCCCTTAAGTAGATAGAATTTGGCTTTGGGTATATTATAATGAGATCACCATATACCCCATATTCTATCTGCTTAGGGCGGACTAAAAGCAGGGCGAGGATGTAGGAGGTACATCGGGCTAACGTGATCTTGGAGGGAGTTGGGCTTGGAGCGAATGTTTCTCAAAATTGTCGGTCCTTGTTTTGGCAGGGTTTGTCGCGAGTTTGCAGGGGACATGAAATACTTTGGGCTGCGGACTTTCACACAGGAAAGAAACATGTAGTAACTAGTAGCAAGAAGCTAAGCGAAGGAAGGGCAGCGGCAGGGACGAGGGGAGCAGTGGTAGGAGCAGGAGGAGCAGCATCAGCAGCATCATCATCGGCAGCAAGCAGCACAAGGAAGAATCGCAGTCAGCACTCGCAGAATAACTGGACTTCAACTCTTCTCTCGGACTCAGCAGTCCAGCACAGCATGATGCTGAGGCTGATGTTGGATCAGAAACGACGGCCTCGAATCCCTTTCTTGGGATGTCGGCCTGTCTGTACGTTACCCTATTCCAAACCCTCAGGCCAAGACACTTCATCCCACACCCTGCAAAGTAAACCCAATCCCAGGTTAAGAATTCTGCATCTTAGTCTAGGACTCGACTTTTTAGATCCTTTTGGGGGTTTGGGTAGCCCTAAACCCTAGATCCAAAACCCTAAACCCTAAACCTTCATGCTCTGCTGAGGGGTTGACAAAAGTTCGGTAGCCGTCCAGATTGAGGGTTAGTGCGAGGTAAGAACCTTTAGGGTTTAGGGTTTAGGCGTGCCTGGCAGACATCAAAAGTCCCAGGGGTCGAAAGAAATCCCTGAAACCCTAGGCCCTAAACCCCGAATCCTGAACCCCTAACCCTAAATAGTAGTTTCCATCTTATTTGCTGTTATCCCAAGATAACCCCAATATCAATGTAACCCCAATATACGTCCTAAATAGTAGTTTCCATTTCCTTTTCCATTATCCCCTATTAATAATAGAGGCTATATAATCCCTACATACTCCATTAATTTTCGTTTAACTCTAAACCCTAAACCCCTTAAGCAATGACTGAGGATGTCCCGGCCTGAACGTGAATCCCTTCATGGAGCTCACCTATGGGGAGCTGCCGCGGTGTGTGAAGGCCTGCCCGGATCCTGGACACGGTTTGAGGGGCTTAGGGTGTAGGCCATCAGGACTGATCATCTCGCGAATCCTTATTAGGAACCTGCTCGGGGATCAATTCTATCGAGACTCTGCTCTGAGTCTGCTGGGAAACGAATGTTCTTAGTGTAGGGTTTAGGATTCAGGGTTAGGGTTCAGGATTTAGGGTTTATGGTTTGGGTTCAGGATCTAGGATGGGGTTTCCGGGTTTGGGGTCCGGGTCTGGGGCCTCCAGAGTAACGGCTGCGAGAATTCGGATTTAGGGGTTTTGGTATCAAATTTTGCTGTGGGGCTTGTGATATGCAGTCTCATTTCAGGCTGTAGTAGCTTTTTTTTTCAGTGGTCTTTAAGCTTGTATTATTTGGGTGTTCTTTGACCTTTTGAGGTTGATTTGGTGTTTTGTTGTCCTTCAGCTGTTGTGCTGTTTCTTTCAAGGTTCCAAGTGTAAGCCCTACACCCTAACCCTCTAACCCTAAACCCTAAACGCTAAACCCTAAACCCTAAACCCTAGATCCTAAACCCTGAACCCTAAATAGTAGTTTACTTTTTCTTTTCCATCATCCCAACATAACCCCAACATAACCCTAATCTTTCCTCTAGCTAAGGATCCGCCAGCCTTGCCGGAGGGTTATCGGCGAGTGGATATTCCTGGGAGCAGCTTGGCCCAACTCTCACTCCTCTGGGTTGCTGTTAAGGAATTTCAGTTAGGTTACCAAATTGAAGGTTTAGGGTTAAGGCTTTAGGGTTCGCTTTAAACGGGTTCTAAGGGTTATGTAGGCGTTTAGGCAAAAAAGTGGGGAATCAAATTGAAAGTCAAGTGGAGAAGGAAATGGAAGCTGGTATAACTAAGTGGCTTAAGGGACCTTAATCAAGTTGTAATTTAGTTCGAGCTCCTTGGCCTAAACCCTACATCCCAGACCCGGAACCCTTAGCAGCCGAGCCAGGCAGACGTGAATGTCCGATGCGTTAACCCAGTCTTGTTGTCTTTGAGGTTGAAGTTCAGCGTTTATCAGAAGATGTTTCAATGCCCCCCCCTTGTAAGATTTTGCTTGGAATATACACCTGGCGCGTGATGTTGAGACATATTTACTAGCCACTTGATGTCAGCTGAAAAAGTATTAGGCGTGCAAATCCTGGGCTCGAATCTAAGCCACATCCTACCAAAGCACATCAGACTAGTTTTGCCTTTTTCTTTCCCCAGACGTTCCGAAACCTTGAACCCTAAACCCTAAACCCCAAACCCCAAACCCCAAACCCTAAACCCTAAACCCTAAACCCTAAACCCTAAACCCAGGGGGATCCTGGACCAAGGCAGTCTGTCGCAATGGCGATGTGATGACGGCTGGGTTGGCGAAGTCAACCGAACCTGCCTCCATTTTTCGAACTGCTCATTCCAGGCAGGAGTCGTTTGGGGGTTTAGGGTTTAGGGTTTGGGGTTTAGGGTCTAGGGTTTAGGGTCTAGGGCTGAGGGTTTAGGGTTCAGGAGTTTGTTGTCTGGGGCGGTAGGCAAGTGCATCCCAGGCAGCAATTTTGTGCGTGTTTCAGGATGGCAGTGTTGCTTGTTTTGGGGGTGTAGCTCCCTTCAGCAGATTTTATGAAATTGGCCAAAATCATAGTAAGATCCGCATATGCCCACATTCTATTTATTTAAGGGGACCGTAAGCAGGCTTGCTTAGGGCTTGAGTTCACTTACTTGTAGCTGGGTGGGGGCAAGTGTCTCACGTTTTAATTCGTAGCTCAGACTTGTCAGTGGGATTGCTGCTATAATGACCGCTGCCCTACACCTTTACCTCTACCCCGCTCCGACCCTAAACCCTAAACCCTAAACCCTAAACCCTTAACCCTACACCCCAACCCGTGCTCCTACCCTTCCTCCTGCTGTTGCTACGTCCCTGAGGTGCTTTTTGAAGGCTGCAGGCGAAAGTTGCCATGCTTGCCGCCGCTTGGCGGCATATTAGCCATAGTCTAAACTCCTCAATGGGGTTCATATAAGGGATTATATAGGGGAGTTGTATAGGGGTTATTAAGGGGCATACTAGAGTTTAGACTATAGGACATATGGCATTTTCTAAGTTAGGAGGTAGCCTCAGGACCATGGTGTAACTAGGTGGTACTAGAAAAATGCATGACTCTTACCTGGGAATCATGGTAATATAGTAAGGCCATGCATAACTTTTATGACTACCGGTGGGGGCTAGGACTTAGAGATGAATAATGGTCTAGGGTTTACAGTTTAGGGTTTACGGTTTAGGGTTTTAGGCTGAGAGATTAAAGGGTTCAGACCTCAAAACCTCAAACCTTGAACCCTAAACACTTTCTCCCTTGTGAGGTTGTATTATAGTAGTTTCCATTTTTCCATTATCCCAATATAACCCTAAACCCTAAACCCTAGTATTACCCAAATATATTAGTTGGTGGCTGAATCAGCTGCTGCAGCCAGGCCGGCTGTGAGTGACAGCGAGCGCTGTATGATGGACGTCTCGCCCTGCGAGGTGCCACAAACTGTCAGTTGTGCAGAGGGGTATATCAAGGTATATGGGGATGTATGCATGTTACTGAGATTTATTGAGCTTGTACATCTGTGAGATCAAAGCCAGAGGCATTAAGCAGATATTGTTGCTAACGGCTAAACCCTAAACCGCTGACGGCTGTTAGAATCGCTGGTGTGCGCTGCCTTTGACCATCCTGATCTTGTATCAGCTAAAACGGCAAGGCGTAAAATGTAAGCTGTCTTGCAAAGCGCAAAAAGTGAGTCCACCTTATATGACCCGAAAGGGGAAAAGAGGATAGTCCCTGGATACCCAGAAAGCTGTATACCTGTGCACGCATTCCTATTTCCAAGAGCCCTGTAAATGCAGCCCTAAACCCTAAACCCCTAGGGCTGGGTGATGGAAATTCAGGTGGTGCAGCCGGGCTCCTCCTGCGAAGTCACCTGCACTCCGCCCTTTGCAGGGACCTTCGGGTGTGGGGTTTGGGGGGACTTTGGGTGTTTAGCAAGGTTTAGGCTTGAGCAGGTAGGGTATACGGTGGAGGTTTGAGGGTTTATGGTTTTGAGGTAGAGGATTCGTGGTCTAGCTTTAGGGCGCTGCTGAGCCTGACCTATTCAGATTTACCCCCTAAACTCTGAATCTCCAACAGTCTAAATCATCAACCCGGAACCCTACAGCCGAACCCATTCAAAAAGAAGTTTACACTCACCAGGACAAGTACGATAGCCACTTGTCTCGCCGACAACGTCGATCCCGCAAGGCCAATCAGGGTGCTCTGCAGGGGGAACCAGAATGCCCTAAGCCCTAGGGTTAAGGGTTTAAGTCTAGTCCCCCTTGAAGTAGATAGAATATGGGGTATATGGGGGTCTTCTTGTCATATACCCAAAGCCATATTCTATCTACTTAAGGAGGACTAGAACCTAAACCCCAAAACCGTTTTTTTCGTGGTTTGGGGTCCAGGTTGTAGGGTTCAGGGTTTGCTACAATGTTTTCTTAAAAAAAGCTGGAGGCTGACTTGAATACTACTCATGGGGAGTGAACCGGATCAGAAGACAGAAAAGCCGACTGGGAATTTGATTTATACCATGTTTAAGGCATAAAGAGGGTCTCAGGTTTAGTGGAACAGTGGCGAATCGAATGAAAAGGACATGGAAAATGCAATGGGTACCACGATTATGTAGTGGGATCTAGGGCTATAGATGGCTGTCAATGTTGTTCCCTTACAATCTTCGTAAACCCCAAACCCTAAACCCTTGTGCCCCAAAGCCCCATTCAGATATAGGCTGCAGCAGTAGTTCAGGGAGTTGGGTTTGGGGGAAGAGCGGGTGGTGCGTGGCTCTTCCATGTAGCCTTAAACCCTAAATCCTAAACTCTTCGAGGTAAGTGATGCGTACATAAAGGGAAAGCTACAACTCGAGTTGCGAGATCGGTGCTGTAGTTCCACTTGGAACTCCCCAACAGCCCGCGAGTGTCACTGGGAGCGTTCATTCAACGGATCATGATCATAGTAGTACGCACATGGTTCCATAGGAGTACTGCGTCGTATGTGTACCAATAGAAACAAGTGTGAAAAGAGACATTCTTGCGCAGAAATCACAATCACGATAGTTGTTTTCGTTTATACATGGAATGATATGCTGGCAAAACTCACCAAGCTAGTTAACACTGCTTTGCAGCGCCTGTCATTGGTAAGTTCATGGCTGCTCTTTGAATCAGCATGTGTCAACATTCTGGATCCCCCCATACAGCACTAAACTGCTACAGTCCTTGTTATAGGTTAGGGAGTCCGTAAAGCGTGAACCAGAGCTTTCCTTCAGATGACCGTTTACCTGAAAGCCTCGCTCTGACAGGGAATTGGAATTCATTGCGCCAATCTGCGAAGCAGATTGCGATCCTTATCCACCTGGCTACATGCTGACAGCAGCAGGCCCCGAAAGGGGTCATGTGGGCGGTCTAAATGGATAATCTAGGGTAAGGGTTCAGGGTAAGGTTAGTGGGGGTTCAGATCTTCTTTCTTGGTTTGGGTCTGCCTGCACTGCTCAGGGCATGGATGCACACGCTGGCCCTGCTGCCTCTAGCTTCTAATTCTCTCTATCTATATATCGCGACATAGGGGTTATTAAAGGGAATCTACGGGGATATTACCCAGTAATGGAGAATCAAATGGAACAGCAATTGACAATCAAATGGAAACTTCTGTCTGTCACAGTTGTTTTCTCTATTTCCAACTGATTGATGGCCTGCGGATTTGTTCTTCACCATTTCCTCATGCGTCTGATTTGTCTGCGTCTCATTCCGTTTGGATATATAACCCCTTGGCCTTTGTCGGTCTCTGTCTCCATTGGGTTTGGCTCTGCTTTCCTCATCCCCCTTTCTCACTGTGTCTCTTGGTCTTTGAACCCTAAACCCTAAACCTTAAACCCTAAATCCTGAACCCTAAACCTTAAACCCTAAACCTTAAACCCTAAACCCTAAACCCTAAACCTTGGATGCCAGCTGTCTGGCGGCCCTTGGCCTCGACATCGCCGCCCATATAGTCGAGTCATCTGGGATGTTCTGAGTCTGCAAGCGGGCGTCCCTCACGATCTGGATCACTTTGCTCATTCTTTGCCGAGTTTGCTGCTCAGATTCTCCCTCTCGCACCACGATGGGCACAATAGCCACACTTGAGCGAACCCCCGGGACAAAGTGCTCTCCGTCCAGCAGGCTGGAGACATCCAGCTCTTTGGTCAGCGACTGGAAGTCCGCCATGATGAGGTCCCTGTGCGTCTCAGGCTTCCACCCTCCAACGACCAGGGCCAGCCTCTCGCCCCCTCCAGCAGTAGTGCTGACCGACGACCCCATCGGTCGGCTTTCCAGGACTTTAATCCTTTCAAGCAGGGCCGCGGTGGTGTTCTGTACCTCTTGGATCTTGTTGTCTTGGACCTGAACCATCGCTGTCACCCTCTCTTCAGTCATGTCAATCCTTTTTAGCGTCTTCTCTTCCAGGTTCTTAATGGCCGTGTTGATTTGCATCGAGGTGCTTTCCTTAATGTCCCTCGTCTGCTGCGCAAAGAGAGCGGTAACCGCATCGAGTGTAAGCGCAGCCCCCCCTCTCCTCTGCGGCGAGACGGCTTCTACCGCATCTGGCTCCGCCTCACTTTTCCTCTTAGTTCCCGCCGAGTCAGCTTCCATTGCCGTCGCCATCCTTCCGGCGGATCGGGTAGTCGAAAGCGAGGTCCTCTCCCCGAGGCGGGGTGTGGCCGTAGATCAAGCGGCGAATCGCCTCGACCCCGGTGTCCGGCAGCGCACAGCGGCTCAGCTGCCAGCGTGAAGCGAGGCAGCGAATGGCTCGGCCAGAGGGTTTAGAGTTTGTACATCGGTTTAGGGTTTGCAAGCCAGACAGCACCCGCACCCAGTGTCAGTCCGCCAAGACAGGGACCGAGGAAAAGCACGAGAAAACCGACGGGACTGCCGTCACCGAGCACCCCGACGAGGAGGGGGATGAGCTCTTCCTGACGACCGAGGAGAAGCACGAGAACACCGACGAGACTGCCGTCGCCGAGCACCTCGACGAGGAGGAGGCCGAGCTCTATCTGACGACCGCCGAACACCCCGACGAGGAGGGGGACGAGCTCTTCCTGACGACCGAGGAGGAGCACGAGAACATCGACGAGACTGCCGTCGCCGCGCACCTCGACGAGGAGGAGGCCGAGCTCTACGTGACGGCCGAGAAGAAGAACAAGCACACCGGCGGGACTGCCGTCGCCGAACACCTCGACGAGGAGGACGAGCTTTTCCTGATGCAGGGCAAGGACAAGAGAAAAAGATCGCCCTCCCCAAGACGCAGGAGGCAGAGGCCACAGGGCACAAGGGACACCAGGCAGGCCAGGGACCCCAGAGACTACAGGGATCGCAGGGACGAGAGCTGTGAAGATGAGTGGGAATGGGACGAAGAAGCAAGAAGATACTTCAGACGGGAATGGCGGTCGAGGGAAAGGACATCGACAAGCAGCTGGGCGAGAATCCCGCCATGGAGAGGGGAACCGGCAACAAGCTCCAAGACTTCCCCGCGTTCCCCACCAAGGACAGCCAAAGCACCGCCCACTACGCCAAGATCACCTGCTTCGGGGTCCAATGCAAGGACCAGTGCGAGAGTGAAACATGTGTCCCTAGTCCCGACCTTGGAGCAACTGGGACCGGGGGTGCGAATGTGGTCCGATGCCATTGGGATAACGGACGAGGCTGAGAACTTCACGGGCCAGGACCGCCGCCTGCTCAGCAACTCCACTGTCTTCGGCTTGGCGAAGGACCTCGCCAGCATGAACCATGCACAGCGGGTCAATGCCTATTGTGACTTGATTCGCTTCTTGGGGGTCTTGTACGCCGACCTGATGCGGGCAATGCTGAGGGCAGAAGAACTAGTGGATGAAGAAGTCCTGTTGCAAGTCACCAAGGAGACAGCAGGACCGACAATGGCCCCGCACTTAGCTGCACGCCAAAGCGCCACGGAAGCCCAGGACTTCGTGGATACCGAGGACACCGAGGATGCAGTGGACTTAGTGGAAGTAGAGATTGAAGAGGAAGAAGAATGGATGGCACATGCCCCCGAGGCCATCAATGTGACGGAAATGGTGGAAGGGTGGCTTGAGGGAAGCGGAGACGCCCCACCGCCGACGGAAGAAGAAGTGGACTATTGCTCCCACATGCAAGTGGCCGCTAAAGTTGGCCCGACGACAGCCTTCGCCAGCTACCTTGCCAGGCTACAGGCCCACTTTGAAAGTATGACAAAGCAGCAAAGTGCCAATGTCATCCACTTTCTACACCAAAGGCTAGAAGAGTGGCGAGGTGAGTGGATCATGGCGCTCACCTCCGTGTCAAGGGACCGAGCAGACAGGTTGTGGGCACTGTTGGTTACCTACCAGGGCGAACCAGGGTGCATTGCGGAGTCAGACAGAACCTGGGCAGAAAGCAGATGGCAAGAAGTTGTGGAGACGCTACAGATTGATGCGGTCAGGGCCAGCGTCGGGGACTTCAGGCTGCCCAACCAGTCCGGAGTGGTCAAGATTGAAGGCACGCAACAGGAGCCTGCTTCCGTCTGGAGATGTGCTGGTCCAAAGATGCCCGGGGGAACCATGGGCAGAAGCCACCAAGGAGGAAAGGGACGAGCTGGCAAGACACGACGAAGCAGTCCGAGAAGAAGAAGCCAGGCAAGCAGAGCACGATGAGTGGCTATGGCAAAATCATTGGGCTGCAGAAGCGCGATCGTGGGATGATTGGGCTATGAGGACAGAAATGGAGGGGATGGCAAGGCAGAGGGAGCTGAAAAGGTTTCGGGTCAAGATTGCGGTGAGTGATTCGGAGCACAATGAATTGGCGGTCGCGGACCTCAAGGGGGAAGTGATCAATGACGTGCCGCAGGTGAATGTCATTGTCCAGGAGAGGGTCGTCCAGGTCCCAATTCAAGACGAGATGGAACATCGACAAGGGATGGAAGACAACCACACCGAAAAGAAGGATAAGGGCAGAGCAGAGGGTGTACAAGAGAAGACGAAGGGCGTGGAAGCAGAGACCAATGAAGAGGACAAGGCGGAGACCGTAGCTGTGGCCTCGCCTGCTGGCGAATGGGACGAAATTGTGGACGAGGAAATGACCGACCTGGGAGCGATCCTGGAAACGGTTATGGGCCGGCAGTGGTTTCAACTTTTCGTGCAACGGCAGGTGGACGCGGAGATGGTCAGGAAAAGGTGGGGGACAACGGTGCTGGAGATCTTCCAAGTGAACCGCGACATGATGGACATGGCTGAGGACCAGGAAAAGCATGGTGTCGGGCCCAGAGCTATGGAAATGAGGATGGGTGATGGCGATGTCAATGTACGCCACATGTCTGAGGACGACAGCTCAGCGGAGTCGTCTGGGGCGAAAGTTTTCCCGAAGAGAGAGGTGGTGGCGGGAAGGCGAGAAGCAGACGAGGATGCGGATGTCGAGGCAGACCGACTGGTGGCGCCAGACGAACATGCGAGGGAAGAGATGAAGCACCATGTGGACACGGCAACGGTCGGTGGTGAAGAGTCGAGGGCTAGCAACGGCACCTGTGGCGAAGCAAGAGATGGACAACATGATGAAGAGACACAGCAGGTCCTGCAGGACACCCAGCTCGAGCTCATGGATGTGGAGGGAGACAGCGCTGGCGAACCGATGGCGGCAGGTACCACGAGCTCTACTGAGAGAGAAGGGGAAGACAGTTTTGGGGCGGGCAAAGTACAGACTGACCTGCAGGGATGGCTGAAGTAGCTTCTGATATGTGCGGTGCGCCTAAGGCATTGAGAGTGCTGCGTTTTGAGTTTGATGCTCCTCCTCTGGATGTAAGGGTCCTGAGGGCTGGGGGTGTCTGCTTCTGGTTTCGCAAGGGCTGAGCCTGCTTCAACTTTGAGGGAAGCCTTTTTCATGGGGCCGTGCCTAAATGGTATTTCCTCCTGGATTCGTTTGGCGGGGAGAAAAGGTCCGAGAAAAAAAACCCTAAACCTTAAACCCTAAACCTTAAATCCTAAACCCTAAAGTCTTCTGGGATGCTTTGCGTCGATCACCCTGGAAACAGTCATAAGCCTGAGACGACAAACGTCAAGGAGTTTGCACACTGTAAACCATGTGGGTGGTTGTCAAAATCATGGTCCCTTCATGGGTACCCTAAACATGAGGTGCCGTACTATAAAAGGGATCCAAAAAAGGGACCATAATTTTGACAACCACCCTCATGAATCACCTCTCCCAATAATGACACCCCCCACCCCTTAATTAAGATATTCCTCGAGTGTGTGTGATGGTACTACATTGGGGGTGTTATTGTTTAGGGGTGGGTTTCTGGCTAGGGGCAGCGGATTACTGCGTAAGCTCACCTGTAAAACATGTGCGTTTTGGTCTTTAGCCACAATACTCAAAGTAGCTGCATCTCAGTGCATGTTGAGTACTTCAGACACAAGATTCCATGCGAAACCCTAATTCCTAAAGCCTAATCCCTAAACGTCAACCTGAGTCTCCAAGCGCACAGGAGTTCTTCGAATTCGCTCCCAATCCCTAAGCCTCCGCCCAGCATTCAGAACTCTGAGCTCCAAACTCCTGAAACCTTCAGCATCCGAGCCCAGAAATCCCAGGAACCCCTAACCTCTGGCCTACACCCTAAATTCTAACCCCGAAAGCCTAACACCTAGAGTCCTACGCCACCTGAAAACCCCGCGCCTGATGTGATAGGTTGTCACTCCCTTTTAATATCCCCAGAAAATCCCCAATATACCGTAGTAGGCTCCATTTTCTTTACAATTATTCTTTATACAAACCCCAAACCCCCTAAACCCTCATGTACCCTAAATCCTAAACCCTACATCCTAAACCCTAAACCCTACATCCTAAGCCCTAAACCCTAAACCCTGGCTCCGCTGCGGGAGGCTGGAGCTGCGCGCCCGGCTATAACGGCCTTGCACGCGCCGAGCGGGCCGACTGTGGTGAGGCCTTTGGGTTGTGATTGGGAATGTGTAGGTTCTCAGGTTTTAGGGTTTAGGTTTTAGGGTTTAGGCTTTAGATGGTTTTGGGGTTTAGGATGTAGGGTCTAGGATTTGGGGTTTGGGATTAAAGGTTTAGGCCTATTGATTTAGGATTTAGGGTTTAGGGTTTAGGGAGGATCAGCGACAAATGTTTCGGGTTTGTGGCAGCTAGGACTTAAGGCTTACGTAGGTTTTCAGGATTGCGCTTTCAGCTTTCCTGACCTGGAAGGTCAGGACGACGATAACTCAGTTATATCCGCTGTTCATCCAAGTGCTTGATTCCTGACACCCCAGGTGTTTAAGGGCTGACAGGGTTGTTGTATTCCAACTTCTTTCGTGCATGTGGATGTTTCATTTGTACTGCTAGTCTTGGTTTCGAGGCTCGGTTGTTGAGCTCAGGGTTTCAAACTTGCTTGGTGTTCTGGCTTGCTTGGGCCATGTTCGTACAGCATTTTGCCAAACAGCCGTAAGCCTGAAACCCCAAACTCTAGATGGAAAAGGGCCCGCCAAAAATGAAAAACAAAAGGCCCAACATGGGTTATAGGGGGTATATTGGGGGGTATATAGGTATACAGGAAAAGCAATACCATCATGAGTTATATAGGGGTTATAGATGACATCCTAGACCCTAAGTTTCCGGCTTCGCAAAGTGAGCCTTCTCTGAGATGCCTTTACCTGCCGGTGCTGAATGAGGAGTCGGGGAGGAAATATAGGACGAAGTAAGGAGGGTTACAAGGCGTTCATTGTAGGAATCCACTCCCCCACTCTCCCTTAACCTCCAGTAAGATAATCTTGGGTTTCTTTACCCTCCCTTTTTCTCCCTTTTTAAAGTTTAATCAGGCTAGCATTAGACAATCTAACTAAGGGGGAAACCCAAGGTGGGTGTAAACCCTAAACCCTAAACCACGGGTGGTAGGGGAAGATGGTGGAAGATTAGGAGATACCTCCGTGCTGCTGTGCTAGGCTTTGTTTTGTACTAGATCAGCTAACTGTAGCAAATCTGCGCAATTTACTTCTGCATCGCGTACACCTTCTCAATAGAAATTTGTTGAACCTCTTAAGCTCAAATAGCACTTCATGTTACGCTCTCAAGGCCCTTAGGGCTCAAGACAACCTTGAAATCCAAACTCAACACATGTAATCCTGAACGCCAATCCTGAAATTGAAGTCCTGGGCACCAATTCCCTACAACCTCAACCCAAGGGGCTGAACTTCCCAAATCACAAGTCCCAGACCCTTACCCCAAACCCCAGCCCAAACCCTAGATCCCGAATCCGTCATCCTCAAACGTTAAATCCCCCTACGCCTGAAATCACCCCTTAAGCCCCAGACCCCAGACCCTAAATTCTAAACCCTGAGCTCTAAGGGACGCTCGCCTTTGGAGAAAAGGTCCGATAAAAAGCCCTGAACCCTAAACCCTAAACCTAAACTGTCCCGCATCCTTAGGCTCTGAAGCCCCACATCTTCATTCCATATGAGCTCTAGTCTGACGTCCTTAAAGGGTTTAGTGTTTGGGGTCTAAACTCCTTTAAGGGGTTATATAGGGGTTTATGTAGGGGAGTCTTGTAGGGGTTATTCAGGGGGATATTCGGAATTTTCCACTACAGCTCATATGCCCTCCACCGCGGTTAGGGTTCAGGCTTTCCCAAAGGGTAACTCCCAGCCTACATCACTGAGACCTGAACCCCAGAACCCCAAAATCTGCAAGCCCTAAATACTCCCCGAGCCCTAGATAGGGTTTAGGGTTCAGAAGATAGCCGGTAGGGGTAAGGGTTCAGGAGTAGGAGTAGTTTCCGCTTCATTGTCCATTTTCTTTAACTTTCCATTATTGGGTAATATCCCCGCACTCTATATAACCCCTGAAACCCCTATATTCCCCAAGTATCCATTTCATTTCCATTTTCTTGTCCATTTGATTCTCCATTATGGGAGATAATATAGTAACCCTAACTCTATATAACAGCCCGTATAAACTTACCCTAAACCCTAAACCCTAGACCCAAAACCCTAAACCCTAGACCCTAAACCCCAGACCCAAAACCCAAAACCCTAAACCCTAGACCCACAGGATTTGTTCGGCGGGGAGAAAAGGTCTGAAAAAAAAAACAAAAAAACCCTAGACCCAAAACCCTAAACGCAAAATCCAAAAACCAAAACCCTAAACCTTAAACCCTAGACCCTAAACCCTAGACCCTAAACCCAAAACCCCCCAACCTGTCCAGGTTCTCCGGCTCACTGGCTGCCTTCCGTTGCAGCATTGTCGGAATATCGAGGTGCCATTCTTGTGAGTTAGGGTTGCTATATGGGGTTTAGGGTTTAGGGATTAGGGTTTAGGGTATAGGGGCTGTTATATAGAGTTAGGGTTACTATATTATCCCCCTGTAATGGAGAATCAAATGGAAAAGAAAATGGAAACTGAAATGGAAACTAGGGAATATAGGGGTTTTAGGGGTTATGTAGAGTCCAGGGATATGACCCCAATAATGGAAAATGATTTGATGTTGGATCGAGGGCTCAGGGGTTCAAGCTGGGGTCTGCAGTTTAGGATGTGACGCAAAAATGAGAGCTTTGGGCGTAGGACTTAGGGTCAGAGTTCGGGGTTCGGGGTCCAGGGCCACGAGTTCAGGGTTTAGGAAGAGTGTATGGCTGTAAGGTTGGAGAATTTCAGGCTGGGTTGTTCATAGGGTTTAGGGTTTAGGATTTAGGGTCAGATCAGCATGCAGTTGCTCCTTTGCATGCGGGGTGTCCTCTTGGACTGCACAAGATCAGTTGCATCAGATTTGGATGCCAAGGTGATCAAGCGGAACCCAAAATGCTTATAAGCCTTATAATGGGGACCCCCGAAATGGCACCCCTAATTTTGGTAAGCGCCTAAATCCTATGAATTCCCTAGACACCCTTTTTACCAGCCGCAACCACCTGGCACCACTTGAGCCATAGTCCAAACTCCTAGTATCCCCATTCATAACCCCTGTACTGAAAGGATCTACAGATTAGATCCCCTACAGAAAGCCATAGCCCCTATATAATCCCTATATAGTTTCTCATAGTTTTCCAGGGGGAGAGCATTTTTAGATCCTTTTGAAGGTGTGGGACTCTAGTCCACTTAGGCTTTGGACCCAGAGCGCAAGGGCTCTCGGGCTTCTGGCGCGGGCAGGTGTAGTCCCTAAACCCTAAACCCTAAACCCTAAACCTAAGATTTTTTGGAACTTATTGGTGTATTCTGCGGCCTGGGGGTGCATGATGCCGTGCCACTTAATTAAGCTTCCGGACCGCAATGGTGTAGTCCACATAGGTGTTTTGGTTTGGTCCGGTAATCCGCTAGCTTCGGGAGCGTAACATCCCGCGCAAATTCCTTGGAAGCGCTATGCTGGCTGTCACAAAGCGACCTGGTTGAAAGTGGGCAGGTTCCCAAGGCTGTTCAGTGGAACCATGGGTCAAGTGATCAAAACAAACTATGTTTAACAACTCATTCTCAAGAATTGAAGTTATTGCAACTTACTGGTTGCTGATACGGAATGGAGGAATGGGCAAGCAAACGGAAGATACTGTCTAGGGTGTAGGGTTTCCAGCAGGTCATGCAGGAATGGATCCTGGTAGTAGTGCCTATGTAATCTCAATGATACTACAGTAGTTTGCAGTTTGCAGCGTTTTTTCTGTACAGCCATTTTCTACCAACGACCAGCAACCACAGTATGTAGGCTTCAACAACTGCCGTCACGGGCCCATTGGGGGGATGGCCCTAGTTTAGACCCAAGCCACTCCTTCCCCGACAGACTCTACGCCAAGTGCGCCATAGCACATTGCCAGGTACATCCATGCATTTTGGACGTTTCTGACTGCGCCACATGGCCGCAAGGGCGCTACATCCAGGTATAAACATGGAGCACTGCTATTGCTATCAGTACACTTCCGGTCCTTAGTCTCGCAACTGTTCCTCATTGGTCATTGACGTCGGTGTCGTGCCAGTCACTGTCGCGGTAGGTTGCTGTTTCAGTAGGAGTATTCGAATAGAAAATGGAGAGAGGGTGGACTGCCAGGATCAGCTGTATCAGACAGTTTTTTACTGTCATTCCTGCACCAGTTTTCGTTGCATGCTTCCGCCCGGGGCTCATTGCTGAGGCCGATGTATTTGCAGGAAGCAGTTGTGTGGTTCGCTGTCCTGCAGGCAGGACTTCGATCCTACAGCACGAACGGTAAGTTGTCAACTTTATGGCCTTTTTTGGTCCCCATCATATGGCCTCCAATATGGTAGTTTCCCTAGATAGGGGAACGCATTATAAACCTCGGAATATTATAGTCCTTATTATTAGGCCCCCCCCAAAAGGTACCCCTAATTTTGGGAAACCCCCCATATTGGGGGTATTTCCAAAGCTAATTTTGACACCCCCAAAGATTCCAAGATGGACATCAGAGCCCTGAAGCTTCAGAAAGGGTCCTGAACCCTAAGATGAAGAACAAACTCCAATATTATCATTCTTATCACAATAATTAATCTTATTACTTCATTATTACTACTATTACTATCATTACTGTTATTGCCTTTAGTACTAGTATTACTACTAGTATCATTACTAGTATTTGTATTATTACTATTCGTACTCTGAAGAAAAGATCCTGAGCTGGAAGCCCAGAAGAAAAGAAGGGCCTGAGATGTCAACTCCTTCAACCAGAGCGCTTGCTTAGAGGGTCATTGGGACTTAGTAAGTAGTTTTAATATAGTAATAAGGGAAAGGGAAATGGAAACTACTATCCCTAAACCCTAAACCCCAAACCCTGATATTCTTTGGGGTTTGCTGGAGATGCTATGTGGGTTGTAGGGGTTATTGACCTACCTACGCACTAAGCCTCCTAGCCTCAACACTGCGCTCTTGAGGAGATGAGGTGAGCAGATGGGATATGGGGTGCGTTGCTCATTCTGGGCTGTGGATTCTGGGCTGTGGAGAATGGACAGGAGATTTCTGGCAGTTTTCTAGCATGAGGGTAGATTTGGTATCCTGTGCGCGACGCAACAGAGGAATGCAATTGGTCGTATCTCGCGATTATTGTCTCTCTTGAGCTTAAGGTTTTAGATATCCGGGTGGCGGGTGTTGCCATGCTCAGCTGAATTAGTGGGACCCCCGGTGTGAGAAAACACTGCAGGGACGTCGCCCTAAACCTTCAAACCTCATATCCTGATCGGTGGGTCATTCCCCTTACATTACCACCTTTCAACGGGATCTTACATCTGGGCTCTTCTACATCATCTTACTTCCTGAGGCAACTGTTACTACAAGGGAGAATGACCGATGCACCAGAAGTTGAATCCGTCTCTTCGACTTTGGAGCCAGCTGAGGGGTGTGTCACTCACAGAAATTTCCGGTAGTTGTCATAATGAGGCTTTAAATTCCCTGTGTTGTGGGCACCCAAGAAGGATCTTGCGACATAGCTGAGCCTAGTTCTGCACTCTGCGGAAGGCGTCTACGAGCCGAATTCAGTGGTTGCATTATGCCCAGAGGGCAACACAGATCCCCTGCAGCCACTGCTCTACGCCACTCTACTCAAGATATGAGGATTTCCACAAGTTAGGGGCTCTTTTTTTCTCGTGTACAGGGTTATAGAGGCGTATGGACATAAAGTTTAGTGTTCAGGGTTTCCAAAGATTAGGGGTTCTTTTGGGTGTACTATAAGTATTATGTTATATTGAGGTATATCGCTGTTTATGGAAATTCCTACAGGCCCCTTTCTGCCGGGAAATGCAGCCCACCTAGCATGAGGCCCTCCGAGCTATATGTGCCCCGAGATTTGGGCCCCATCTGCCCTGTCAAAGGGTTTAGTGTTTAGGGTTTAGGGAGTAAGAAAAATTTGTAGGCCGGACACAATCCAACTGCTAAAATGATTTCAGCCCATCTGCAACTTAACGCCACAATTACCCATGGATTAAAACCCTTCAGTCAGAAACGCTCAGGATTGCCAGATACTTTAGTCAGGTATACTGTGGGTCATGCAGGGTTTTATCCATCAAGGGTGTTGCATGCTTGTCGATGCTTGCCTTAGCCTTCGCTGGCATGATTGTTCATAGCTGCCTCTTGCCACTGCTGCTATCAGCATTATCAGCAGTAGCAGCAGCAGTTGTCGGAGTCCGAGTAGAAGGAATAGGAGGAGTAGCATTGCAACTGTTATTGCCACTGCTGCTGCTACTCCTACCATTGCTTCTATTGTTATTACCTAAACCCCTAAACCCTCAACCATTGCTTTTATTGTTATTTCTCCTTATTGTAATTGGCTTCACCCCTAGTCTTCAACAGTTCTGCCTCGCTATTATAAGACAAGCAATCATATTTGGGTTCTGATGCATTAGGTTTAGGGGTTTAGGGTTTAGGGTTTAGGGTAAGAATTGTGCACTATGGGATGGGGGTAGATAACATCCCAAGGCCCCAGAAGGTAATATTTGTAGACTTCAGGGCCCAAATTAGACCTTCCGTTTACCCTCCATATAGACTAGTTTGGAGCTACACGCATCCAAAGTGATGTACACCTTCCCCAGGAACGGCCCATTAAGATGCCTGAACATCGAGAATTCAATGGCAGTGGCTGCTTTGAGTCTAGGGTCTCATCCCGCCGGCCCATAAACCTTAAATCTGGACGCCCCTTGGGCCCCTTGGTACTGCCTCGGTTCGAGGATCTGGAGTGCGTGCCACAGTGTGTTGATCCCGACCCGGTGCCGACAGAGTTCGAGAAAGATCCTGAAGAGGACTGGGCGGCTTGCCGATCTCTTCCAAGCCATGTGATACGAGCTATAGTCTAAACTCCTTGAAGGGGGTCTAGGGGGTTTGTAGGGGATTACTATAAGGGCTTATTGAAGGGGATTTTAGGAGTTTAGACTATGGCTCATATAGGGTTGTTGGTGGGTGTCTTCAAGATTTCTGTGGAATACGCAGGGAGACCAGAAAACCATGGGCCATACAGATGCAGGAAAGTGATGTTGGTTGGCAGTTTATTGGTTCATGGGGCTTGATTGGGAATGTAGTTGGGCTTGGTGTTAAGATTGTGTAGGCTTTGCGGGAGGCGCTTTTGAGTGATCCTCCTATGGGTTTGCCTGTTGAGGGACTTGTATTTACGGAGTATTTACGAAGTAGTAGTGGTCGTGTGACCTATAGCCAAGTCTGAGTAGATTTGGTCATCCTCGATTTGACATGAAGCCAGCTTACAGTTTGGCATAGTCTGGTCTTGGCTTGATACCTCAAAGTGCGAGCGTTTTATGAAAATGGGACTGAAGGCAGCCAAAACCAGGACATTGATTGATGTCGATGAAATCTGCAGTGTCATGTGGCATGATCATGAGTCTCTTTGTCGCCATTCTGAAAGCAACTGCGACTGTCCGTGTTATTTATTCATGCTATAAACAGTATGTTGCGAAACATGGTACTTTCCCTAAATAGGGGGGACCTTAATCTAGACCCCAAAATACTACAATCCTATTACAGGGGGCCCCCAAAAAATACCCCTAAATTTTTGGAAAGCCCCAAATACGTCTATCGTTGCCACTGCTTCAACCGAGGTCTGTGCTGAAGGTTTTGTCGGCAACGTGTCCGCGGAGTGCGAAGTCAAGTATCCTTCCGATTGGGTTCCGAACTGCACGGCAGTGCTCAATTTGACAGGCTGGTGGCTCGAAAGGATATAGTCCCCCTTAAGTAGATGGAATATGGGGTATATAGGGATCTTATTATAACATACCCAAAGACATATGTGATTATTTAGGCGGGACTATAGATAGTTGTGGTATAGCCATGTATAGTTAGATTCCTGCTATCTTCATAGTCAAGGAACTCCCCCGAACCGTTGGCTCATTACATGAGCCCGCCGCTTTGGGCCAGCTATGCTGGCTTCCTCAAAAATTGTTAAGCTGCTGAGAAAGGGTGCGACAAAACATCCTAAACCCTAAACCCTAGGGTTTAGGTTTTAGGGTGCAGGGGGGTTTAGGGTTTAGGGTTAATGCCCTTTCAAAAGGGGAAGGACCTCTAAACCCCAAATCCCTAGAACCTAAACCCTAAACACCGAAAACCTAAACCCTAAACCTCTAAAACCTCAACCCATACAGCCTAAACCCCAAACCCTAAAGCCTAAACCCTACCCTAAACCCTGAAGCCTCAAGCCCCAAACTCACGTAGGCTGCTCATCGCTGGAGCGCTGCGGGCCGCTCCCCATTGAAGACGAGGAGATGTTTGATGCTTCGCGATGCCAAGGTGGCAGGGAGTTGAACACCAGACGTCTATTTGGGGGTTTTCCAAAATTTTGGGGTACCTTTGCAGGGGTTTATAGGGGTTATATGATGGTATATATAAGGTTTAGGGTTTAAGGTTTTCCAAAATTAGGGGCACCTTTCTGGGGGTACCGAGAATAAGGATTATAGTATTTTGGGGCTTATATTGGGGTACCCCAGTGTATGGAAACCACCCTTTGTCCTACGGGCTTAAGGTTTGGGGACAGGGGTTTGAGGTTCGGTTCACACGTTTTCATGAATGAGGGTAGGGTTAAGGATTTAGGGGTCCATGATCGATGGAAGAATCCTGGACCAGCTAAAGTTCACAAAATCTTGAAGGACACGGTTTGAGGGTGCCCTATGTGGTTCAAGATTCCTCCATCAACAGTTTCCCGCGTGTGTGAAAGGTTTGGTGGCGGGTTCAGCTGCCAGAGTATGATTTGCATTACGCAAGTTACGGCGCCTTTCCGCCCTGTGGCCTTGGAAAACATTCAAAAGTCTGTCAGATGTGGATGTCGTCATTGTGAACCTCATTCTATCTATTTTCTCAACGGCGTATTCTAGTGAGTAGGATGAGCAAGTATTTCAACCACTGAGGAGCAGCAGCCATGTGAGTACCAGAAATGATAGCAGTCCAGGTTTTTCCTTAGCAGCGAAGACAGGTGGGGAACGAAGCCATTGCGGAGTCTTCCGCCCTAATCCCTACACTCCACACATGCACATCCCTAAAGCCGTATACGCTGTAACAAAAGGTCCCACACTCCATATCCTACACTCTGAAATCCCTAAAGCAATCTAAAACCTAAACACTCCAAACTCTGATCTCTGGCACCACCTGAGACCTTGCGCCTGGGCAATCATGCGAGATCCCCTGCCGACTGCCCTTCCATGGTGAAGCTCGCAGGGCCTTCTGCCCGCAGGACGAGTCTTTGAAAGCGGCGATGTTGAGCATACTGTCAAAGCCTGAATAGAGCGGAAACATCCTCATTGCAGCATCACATACCAAAAGCTCTACACCCTAAAACCTAAACCAAAGAGGTCCCTACATTACAGGGGAACTCATAGGATAGCAAATGTATACTTTTCCCTGTTCATTGCAAACGTAAAGGCGAGAAGGGTCTTTCAGGAAACGTGTGAGTTTCTCGGAACTGTGGATAAAGTATGTGGGGCTAGATAGACGGAAGTCTACATGCTCAGTTCATGTTAATATAGGCCACTCTCCACCGGTGGTTTAAGGTTTAGGGTCCCTAAACGCTAAACCCTAAACCCTAAACCCTAAATCCTAAGCCCTGAATGCAGAGGACAATACCCTAAACCCTAAATCCTAAACCCGGAATGCAGAGGACAATACAAATGGTGCGCAGCCGCCTCTTATTGTTGGAGAGCCCAGCTGTCGGTTAGCCTGTGATGCAGCGCCAGTGGGCTACGATTCCTGGCTTCTTTTTCTCCTAAACCCTAAACCCTTAGAAACCCTCAACCCTAAACCCATAGTTTGGGGGATGCCATTAGCCCTAAACCCCTCAAAACAAAGGGTTCCTTTTTCGCGGGCACCCACCCGCAATGAAGATTGATGCATGTTTTGTGAGAATGGCAACATCAAGGTTCGGGGCTTAGAGTGGGCCATTTTTGCTTTCTGAGATCCTACGAGGTACAAGGATTTAGGGTTTAGGGGCTGACTTGAGACAATAGGATATTATGGGTTTAGGGTTTAGGTTTAGGGTTTAGGGTTAATAGAGGCTGTTATATAGAGTTAATATTATCCCTCTTTAGTGGAGAATCTAATGGAAAAGAGAATGGAAAATGAAATGGAAACTGACAACTACACAGCCTCTTCTTGGAGGGAGCTCATTCTTGTAGGCCTTTCAATGACTTTCAGGGCGATTGCAGGCATGGCACGACATTGGTGGGATGTGGTTTAGGGTTTGGGAAGAGCATTTTACGTTTCCCGACATTCATGGCCTTCTTTTAAGAGTGCCTATACTAGGGATTGTGATATGTTGGGGTCTATACTGGGGCCCGTCTTTTCTGGAAAGCCTCATATTTTGGCGCAGTAGAAGTGGCAATGGAATGGCGAGTGGCAAAGCAAAGTAAGTCCAAACTTTATTGCAGCAAGACGTGCTATGAAAGAAGTTGCGGTAGCCAGCAGGATAATGATAATAACGGAAGAGGAGATATATGATATATGTAAGAAGATGAACTACTAAATGCAGGGTATACAAGCCGTGCAACAAAGCGGAGCATGGTGTGGAGCACGACCACTGGTTTCTGGCTGGTCATTCTTGGAACGGTCTAGTCGAAGACAGGTCCTAATATCCCAAGATTTTTTCAACCAACAGGACACTTTAGCACTGCTGCAGGTTAGGAGAGACATTTCTTTGGGGTGTTTCTGAAGCCATGCCCCTTGATAGGGGCCCCAAGAATCTTCGTGTAATCTCTACTACACCTCTCGTCCCCAAAGGGGCACTAAACCCTAAACCTAGGGTTTAGGGTTGAGGGGTTTAGGGTTTAGGGGTTTAGGGTTTAGGGGTTTAGGGTTTAGGGGTTTAGGGTTTAGGCCCTAAACCCGAAAAATCTTATCTCACCTGTGCGAAGGAAAAGTTGAGAACTGGATGGCGTTGCGCTCCAGGCCAGATTACGACTCCGAGATGACAGGTTTTCAAGAATCAGGGATCCCTTTTTGGGGATGAGGACTACAGTGTTTTGGGTTGGGGTTTAGGGTTTAGGGTTTAGGATATCAGAGCCCCAGGTTCCGGGAACTTACATGAAGCAAGTGAAATGGTTAAGGATAACCAGTTATCAGGAAACACTTCCCTTTTTTGGGGGCCTTGCCTTCACGGTGCTCATGATGCTACACTTCAACCGGGCAGACTCAAGGAAGACAGCAAGGCCTTCTCAAACCCTGAGGTAACCTTGCAACAATCAGTTTAGGGTTTAGGGTTTCTCTCACCCCAAGAGAAGTAGATACATATATAAATGACCCAAATGAGCTTAATAGGGACCCCAGCAATGCCTTTGCAAGCTCCGTGGATTGCTAGGGTCCATAAGGGTCCCTCATTTTGAGAGCCCTTTCCAAAACCCTATAAGCCTTCAACTGAAGACCCTAGATCCTGAGCCAAAATCATAAACCCTAGACCCTAGATCCTAGCCCCCCCAACCTAACATCCTAGATACTTACACCGAAAACCTAAAACCCTCAGCCCTAAATTCCGAATCCTAAACGTATATGCCAAAACCTCAATTCTGAAACCTCAATCTGAAACCCAAAGTCCTAAACTTGAAAACCTAAACCTTCAACCTAAAAGCCTTAAATGCTAGATCCTACTTGGGAGGTCTGGGGGACTTAGTAAGCAGGTTGAGAACCTCTATAGCCCATGTAGCAACCCCAATTATCCCGATAATTAACTTACTAGGTCACCCCCTCCAACCCTAAACCCTAAACTCCGAACCCCTAAACCCTAAACTCTAAACCTGAAGCCCTAAACCTCAAACCCTAGACCCTAAACTTTAAACCTTAAACCTTAAACCTGAACCTTAAAACCTCAACCTTTTCTCTTAAACCCTAAACCGTAAATCCCAATCTAACCAAGCAAGCCCAAAACCTGCCTCAGGCTATGCAGGCAATGCAATTGCTGGGTGCCAGCCCAGCTACAGGCTGGACAGCAAAAGGGTGTAGGGTGTAGGGTTTTTGGGGGTTTGGGTTTTAGGGTGTAGGGTTTCGGGGGTTTAGGGTGTAGGGTTTTGTGGTTGCCTTATTAGGGTGTAGGGTCTAGTCACTTTTTAGGGTTTAGGGTTTAGTCTTGACTTTTTCGGTATTTTTCATGTTTAAGGACAGTTCTTGTGCGTGTATGTAGGCTTTAGTTGTTAGGGTTTGGGGGCGTGTTTTTTGGGTTAAGGATTGAAGAGGGTTTCTGGAATGATGCAGCCACAACTGCAAAATGGCATGGACAATAAAATAAAAGCTGAGTTTATGCAGCGTGTATATGGGCATAAGGGTCCCCCGAGGGTCAGGGGACCCATGAAGCAAGATGTTCCATAGTCGAGTCTAAACTCCTGAAAGGGAGGTTATATATGGGTTTCTATAGGGGACTATTATATGGCTTATTAAGGGGGAGGCTTACAAGGATACCTTCTCTCTGCCTCCTGGCCTTAAACTCTAAACTCTAAACCCTGAAATCTAAAGCTTAAACTTTAAACACTAACCCCAAACCCCTAAAACCCGAACCCTGAACCCTTTTCCCAGTTTGCTCTTACATCAATTTACACCATGTCAAGGACTTCTGAACTTCCCTGAGGTTTTCCTCGTTTGAGGGCTGCCTCTTTCTACCTGGTGGTCAAGAGGACTAAGAAAGGGCGTGAAGGGATGCAGCAGGACGTGGATTAAATAGTGATTATAGAGGGATATTACAGGATTTTGGGTTTAGGGTGCAGGGATCTACCCCAACAATTGCACATCCAAACCTGAGCGTAGGTTTCCAGAAAGGGAGGCCCAACTCGTAAGCGCAACGGTCCAAACCCTAAACCCTAAAACCTAAGCTGTAAGCCCTGGACCCGGAGCTCCAAGCACTAACCCGAAACCCTAGGCGAAAAGGATTGACTTCAGGCCTTATGCTTCAAGCTTTAACCTTAACCCTGGAGCTCTAAGCCCTAGCCCTAGCTCTGCAAGCTCAAAGCCCTAACCTCACACCTTCGACCTAGGTCCCTAAACCCTAAGCCCCAGACCCAAGACTCTCAAACCTTAAGCCCTAGACCCTGAGCCCTCAACCTGAAATCTAACAAGATTCTTCGGGGAGGTGCGGCGCGGAATTGCACCTTGTGGGCTGCAGGCCCATCGTCCCTTGTCGAAGGCTGGAACTGATATGGCGCTAGGGTTTGTGTGGGTTAGGGTTCTCGGTTACGTTTTAAGCTTCAAGGTTTCAGGTTAAGGTTTCAATGTGGGGCGCAGGGTTTAGGTTTTTAGGCCTAGTTTTCCAAAACCCAGGGCTGGATTTTGAGGGTCCTTGCAGCAGAGATTGCATCCTATTTGGGAGTAGGAGGGGGGACCCTAATTGTTGTTTGAAGCCGGCAAAATGGCAGTTTGCTGCAGTCAGCATTCCCCAGATAGGGAAGCCTAGCCTACTAGAAGCCCGTGATGTAATTCAAGCCCAGATGTCGAGATGCGTGTGCCATACACGGCTAACTTAGCAGATGGCACGAGATGTTTTCTATCAGCAGTATTACCATCAGCGCGTGACTGCAACTCGTAGTAGTAGTCGTCTCGTCGTAGTGGTAGTGGCAGTGGCAGTAGCAGCAGTCCATACGCAGCTGACGAAGATTGGTGAAGGTGGAGGACCCTAAGCCCTAATAGTTTCCATTTTTTCCTTTTTCATTTCTTCAGTCCTTCCCCCAAAATTAGGACCCTGTGGCTATCATATGGGGTTTCCTTCAATTCATTCTAATACGTTTCCCTATAGGTAGGTTCCTGTTATCATATGGGTCCTTATTAAACATGCCCCCCCATCCTGCGGACAGCAATTTGAGTTGTGTTTTATTTGGGGATACTATGGTACCCATTATAGAGTAAGATTCTATCTTCCTTTTGGGGTATAGTATTTCATATAAGGAATATAATCTTACTAGGTTTAACCACCAAAAAAGCGCTACTCATTTAGGCCAAGGATGCTGCTCCCATGGATCCGGGAGCTGTGGGGATCGGACTCACAAGACCGAGGGGACGGCACAATGTGGGAGTTTCTCAACATGGGGGGCTCCCAACAACCCAGGACATATATAAGCTTTGCAAGGAGATCATGGCGTGCCTATATTACATAAGGGTTTCATAGGACTTCATAAGGGTAGGTTTCAGAAACTCCTTTGTGGAGGGAAAACATTTTAGGGAAATCCGAACGGAGCGGACGGAAGTCTGCAAGGCGTACGCAAGCTGTGGACGATCGCATGATCGCTGAAGCTTTGGGGCAGTCATATGGGTTCTATCGCGGTTGTAGGGAGGTTATCAGGACTATAGGATCATGGGGATTTAGGGTTCGGCTTGAAGGAGAGTCGGCACGAAGATCTAAAAGAGCAGAACCCCATGAGCAGGGATTGGGGTCGGGCATGACGGCCATGGTGGGCACGTGACTGAAGGCAAAGCTGAGGTAAAGGTCCGATTCTAAATTTTACAGGGCTGTGCGAAAAAAATGCTGCAGTTCAAACAGACCTGCAGAGTCCCTGAACTCTGAACCTTTAATTTCCAAAAAATTAGATGTCCTTAGACCCAAACAGTAGGCAGGCGAGGAAGTCTGAGCTGTGAAGGCAGTTGACCTGGGTCCCTGACATGCCTGGGCGGTTCGGTTACAATGTTAATGGAAGTGAAATGGAAAGTACCTGAAACTCTGAAATCTAAACCCTTACCCCCAAGCCCTGTCTCCCCAACCCCCAAATCCCAAATCCTAAATTCAAAACCCTGATTCCCGGAATCCTAACTCCTAAACCCTAAACCCTAAACCCTAAACCCTAAACCCTGGAGGCCGCACTTCGGCTCCGAAGAAATCTGCCGCTTCGACGCCTCGGATTGCCCGGAGAGCATGGCTCCAGGCCAGGAGTTCGGGCGAAGGGGGTATATGGAAATTTTCCTCCTGACCCTGCAAGTAGGGGCTATAAGGCCTACGCTTAATGGCTTCAGGGTCTAATGCTCAGCGAGGATCCCTTCCCAAAATTAGGGGTACCTTTTTTGGGGGTCCCTATAATGAGGACTATAGTATTTTGGGGTCTATATTGGGGTCCCCTTATTTTGGGAAACTATCATATTAGGGTTTAGGGGTTTAAAAAGGGGTATAATATAGGGTTATAAGGGGTAATGTGAAGAAAATCGAAACTACTATTTTGGGTTTAGGGGTTTTGGGGTTTAGGGTTTTGGGTTTTGGAATTATTAATCTGGGAAAATTTAAAGCGACCTCAACCGACCTCACCCTAAATGGTGGTGTAGATAGGGAACAGTACCAAAACTGCCTTAAATTGAGAAATGATTTTTCCAAATCACCTTGAACTCAGGGTGTAAAGTACGGCGTTTAACATTCAGGGTTTAGTGCTAAACCCTAGTAGGGCTTAGGGTTTAAGAGTTAAAGTTTGGGATGTAGGGTTTAGGGTTTAGGGTTTAGGGTGAAGGGCGTAGGGTTTAGGATCTTGGGTCTAGTGTTTAGGGCTTAGACTGTTGGATTTCTGGCTTAGGGCGAAGTCTTGCTTCTAAAAACGAATTTTTTGAGTGGTCTTGTCGGACTTTTCAGAGATGGGATATAGAGGGGCATACAGGGATAGGTTCAGGGATGTTAGGGGCCAGGGCCTTAGGGTTTCTAAGAATGATAGCTTCCTTCTTGGGGACCCCCCGATGAAGTTGATTTGTTCTTAGAGTTGCCATTGGGGAGCTGCATATTGAGAAACACCCAGACCGACGGTTATGCGCAGATTATGTTAAAGTTGTATAGGTGAGGGCTTTGATATACCTACACTAGTGCCTTGTGGCACCCATTACTGGGTGGGGGATTGACCCAATGTATAGTGGAGGGATTGTATTGAGTCCCAGTTTGCACTCCAAAGTGCTGAGTTTTGCAGAGGGTGCTCAGAATGAGGCCACACTGTTGAGCAGGCTAGAGGCTGCTGCATTCATGTCTCCAACTTCCGCGACAATAAGCAACGGCGGCGGCGGCAGCAGCAGCAGCAGCAGCAGCAGTAACGGAAGGAAAAGGAGCAGCAGATGCCAAAGCCACCACCACCGCCGCCGCGGCCACTGCCATCAACGACAACGTCACAGCACAATCACCGCAGCTACCGCTTCCGCCGCCACCATCCCAAGTCCCATTTAATTGCCATTCATCCTACATGCCAAACCTTGTGTTTTCGCGCCCAACAACACTAGGTAGCCCAAAAGTTTTCCTTTTATTGTGGGGTCTCCTTATTAAAGCTGAATATTCCAAAAAAGGGTTCCCTCTATTTTAAGGGGTTACTGGGGAACCTAAACCCTAAACCCTAAGTCAGGTTCTTCTTGCATAATCCGATGCCTTCTGCCCTACACGGGTGGTGTCGGGCTGGCGAGATGCCCCTGGGACAATACGGATCCGGAAGGACTGCCAGAGCTGGGAGGTGGGAGGCTCCTCTAGGGTTTAGGGTTTA
>CAJNIZ010046106.1:26866-41365 GCA_905231905.1 Symbiodinium pilosum | reverse complement strand
ACGCGAAGACCCAACAGGCGTCCAACACTGACGACAGTTATGCGTTTCGCGACGATTTTTGTTTCTCGGGCATGCCCGACCCTCCACGGACGCTTCCGAGCACTTGCGAACACCTGGACCCCTGGAAACCAACCTTAAAACGGGAACCCTTCTGCGGAGCATTCGGGAAGAAAATCCATGTTTCTTTCGCACGCGCGCAAAATGCTCATCGCTTCGTCGCGGCTCACCGTGTCGTCTGCTTATTGTCTTTTTTTACGCGTCTTCTTCTTTCGGCGGGCGACGGCATCCTAATAGTTTTATCTCACTTAGATTCATGCCCAACCACGCATGTGGGGTTCTCCGATCCTTTAATTATCCGAAATTTTTAAAGTTTATTCCAACGTGATAATTCTGCCCCTAGCCAGGCCAGAGCAAATGAGCTTCTGAATATTCCACGTCCTCCGCATAGAAACATGTATATACGACAAAACTATCCGCCCGGCGATGCTCTTGGAAAGGAGTTTAGCACCAAAAAGCTTGTTGCCCACCCCAGCCCCGCACCCCAGCCATCGGCAACAAAATTCTTTCGAAAAAAAAACCTTTGCTAGGGCTTGCCCCAGCCATCGACAATGAAATCCTTTTGAAAAATATCTTCGGTAGGCAGCGCCGATTTTGGCGGCAAGGGCTGGCGCTAAGGCAGGGAGCCATGATATACATGATATGGCCTGGCCCCACCTTCTTGGCAATGAGTTCCCTGGCCTGGAAATATTGTCAAATATATCAGAATCTTCCATTTAGAAGATATATTGGTGAAAAAGGTCGATAGCTTCTCGCAAACTATGGTTTTTGAAGGCAAGGACGTGCGACATCAGTTCCATCCTCCGCGCTGCAATTTGCTAGGCCATCCGCCAGAAAATTCATGTTGCGGCGGGCCGCAAATTCGTTGCATTGCCATATCTTCAGTTTGAACCGTATTAACCCTGCTCCCCGCGTAGACCTTTCCACCAGCTCAAGGTCTCAAGTCCTCCATCTGAAATATTCTAGATTTATTCAGCGTGATAATTCCTCCGCTAGCTAGGCCAATAGAAATGAATTTCTGAGTATGCTACGTCCTCCGCAATATAGAAGAATGTATATGCGACAAAACTAGCCGCCCGGCGATATATTAAAATTAGAAATATTTTTGAACTTGCGATTCAAAATAAAAGGAAGAAATACTTTTTCATAGTGCGCGGCACGTATGATAGTTTCTCATGTAGCCAATAGTAAAATATTTGATAGATTCGTATCATCAACGTAATAATCGATTTTTTTACTATATTCATAATTCGCTATTCGATATATTTCATGATTTTTATAAAGCCAGAATGATATTCGATATATTCTATGATAAATCGAAAAACTAGTAATATTTTGGTATTTTTTCGGCCAACGTATTCCTTTGGATTTTTGTAACATATAATATATAGCCAATATAAGCTTCAAAATATTTGCATTCCGATCATAACGATAGTTTGTTTCATGGTTATTACGTGAAAAAAGATATATGATTATGTTTCATTCTATAGAATATATTGTTTGAAATGATTCATAATAAAACTCAGTGGTCGTCGGCAATACGATCTTCGAAATCTTTTTTCATATATTTTCATATCGTAAATATCATAATGAGAATCTTTGCCAGATTTTGTATAGTTGAGGCAACATTGAAGAATTTTTCTATTCATTTCAGTTAGCATAATGAATATAACATTCCAATATTATGAAACTATAAGAAGATACCCGTCGTCTGTTCCTCATGATTTTTTTGTGTAGCTGAGGTCGCACGAATCTTTCGGCAAGGACATGAAAACTTGATGTATCAGAATTAGGCTCGGTAATTGTGTGCAGTTTACGCGGTTTAGGGGTTTGGCTTGCGTAATATTTACGGTTTGGAAATGAAGGTTTAAGGTTTGGGGATTAAGGCTCGTAGTTGGGTCGTTGCGCATCGTCTCCCATGGGTCGTGGGCGGCGCGCCGCGCGAATGCTAAATCCTACCCACCCCAGCACCACCTTGCCGTGTGTGTCCAACAAGGGTTCCTTGTTTTGGGCCTCGGTAGGCAAACGCAGGCGCTGCTGAAGGAGTCCAGAGGCGTGCACGCGGTCAAGTGAAAAGTTGCAATCATGAAGAGCAAGAACCCTAGATACCCAGAGGCGACGCGCAAACGAGGGGAGGCACACAGAAGCGACGCGCAGAACGATGCGGAAAATCAACGCCCGGAGCTCGGAAACCCACGGGTCAGAATGTGACAGCGCAAAAAAAAAACGGGCTTGAAACGCATGCAGACGCGAAGGGCAGGAACCAAAGGCGCATACAAGAAGCCTACAAGGTGCGAGCTGCACCGGAAAAAGAAGCATTGTCGGGGCCGTCAGCTGCAAGTCCTTGGCAAGGCAAGGGTGTGTTAGACGTGGCCACGTAAGCTGGCACGCACGACGCTATTTTGCCAATCAGGGAGCTGCGACCCCAGGGAGGAAGTCAAGGCACCAGGAGAAATCCATGAGCAGAACCCCGCAGCATGCGACGGAGAATCGCCTAGTAGCATGCGCATTGCTTACATACACATACTCGTGAGCATGTTGCTTTCTTAAGGGACCGCTGCATATCGGGCAGGCTTAGAGTGGAGGGCCGAAGGGTCTTACCGCTTGCAGTTGGGCAATGAACTTCTTCCTCTAGCACGCCCCCCAAGAAAGTGCAGAGCATATATATTGCTGTGGACGGGCTTCTGGAAAGACTTCTTGCCCATATCTCATAAAAACTGTTGGGACTCAAGAACTGGCCGCGGTTAAGTCAATGGTGCTCGCGGCAATGCGTTGATCCACGTCGGACCCCGATTGCTTGGCCGCAAAGTCCAAAGCTAGCTGGTACCTGCTGGGTGGCCCAAATTCACGTTTCTGGCACTGGTGATGGCAGAGTGGCCGTTCACGTCGGATTTTGCAGGATCTATGAAAATGAGGAAAAAACGCGAGAAAATGGGCTGGCATCTTTTGCGGCCTAGGACCAAGGAATCCGGCCGTGGCCAGGGGAACCGGAGCGCCAGGGGGCCCATGGGGCATCTCTCTTGTTTTTTTTGCCGGGTTTTAGGGTATTCTATATATATATATATACTATCTATGAGGCTGTACGTCTCGTGAACTCTTGCAGGCTGCTCTGAGGGTCGGCACGGCCCAGGAACTTAACTTTTCCTGGGCGCGGCACGCCTCTCGACAACGTCGCTGGCGCTCGGCAGGCTCGCTGCGGCCGTCTGCCTTGCCGGCAGCTAAAACAGGGCCTTGCTTGAGTTCAGAATCAAAAGTTTTACCAGAATAAGGATTCCATTACGGTAGGATTCTAAATTACAGCTTTCCCAAATGGACACCCAATGTATACATCCACGAATATTTCCCAGGAACCATATATACACCCACCAATTATTGTTGACATGCCCTAATCCCGATAAACGACTGCAGAAAATCACTTTCCCTTCCATCTTCCATTTTTCCATTTGATAATCCAATACCCTCATATAAGCTTGTATAACTTATTTTTTCTGATGTATTTAAGCTTTTATAAAACAAGCAATGCTAAAACACTACCTCACATGATGCCATTGCACTTGGCACCCCTACTAGAAGCTAATTCCTAAGTACCTGTAATAGGAATTTATGAAATACAGGAGAACCCAGTCAAAGGTCTAAGGTCCTAGCTGCGTGCTAAAGAGATGATATATATATATATATGTAGGCTATAATCTAAACTCCTAGCATCCCCCTTCGTACCCCTTATAAGCATTTCATATATAATCCCATATATAAAACACCGCTTAAGAAGTTTAGATCCCAAACCATAATCCCCAGATAACCATCCATTTTTTTTTTGACCTTTAAGGAATCCAAACTGAGCTCATATCCAAAGCAAAACTTTTTTTTTCAGACACCCTTTTTGGCACCCTAAACGCTAAAGGCCAAGCATTTTGTGCCTCACAAATAACAAGGAGTCATTGACGGCATTGATCATCAAGCCCGCGAGGTGTTTGTTTGCCTTGCGGTCGTACATGCGGATTGGGTCTAAGTTTTAAGGCTTAATAGGGAAGAGATTATATAGGAACATGGAAAAATGCAAACAACTACTACATTGTAATAAGGTACATACTAAGGTTAAAACAGGGAACAAGGAATATGAGGTTTAGGGTTAGTAGGACTTTATAAAGGAATACGGGAATCAACTATGTAGGGATTCAAGGTTTAAAGTTAATAAAGGCTTAGTAGGCAATGAGGGAATAAAGGGTTTAAGGTTGAGGGTCAAGGTTAGCAGGGAACAATATGGAATAGGAGAAAATATTATGTAGGTGTTTGGGATTTAGAGTTAGTCTAGGGAATAGGGGAATATACTATGCAGGGAGTAGACAGGGATTACATTGCCTTGTTCCCCATCAAGCCCCAGCAAGCATATGTCTTGGATCTTGAGCGATTCACTTTGAATACCTTGTTGCTGGAGACATGCGCTCATTCTATGAATGTAGCTACCACTTGACCTTCTACGAATGCTGCCTGAAAGTTTTGCCGAAGTACGCATACGGATCCCTCGGAGCCTCAACGCAAATTTGCCTGGAAGGCTGCTGCATTGCGGTTAGGGAACTTAGACCCCCTGTATAAGGGCTTGCATGAAGCATATCCGGGTCCTCTAAAATTAATTTAGGGTAGGCTTCAGCTACTATAATGGAGAACTAAATGGTAAATCAAATGGAAAATGAAACGAAAAGTGGGGTGATACGTACAGTATCTAAAGAATTCAAACTAGGTTATCGTAACTTGGGAGCCATATCTTTTTCTATACATTCACAGTATAGCAACTTAATCTAAGCTACTTGCAAGCAAGCCAGTTTGAAAAGCTGCTAAGGTCACACCGCCAACAAGGTTCAAACCTTGCAAGCCTTTTCAGCTGACAAAAACGAGCCCTAAACCCAAATTTGAAATCGATGAATTTCCGAGCCCGCCTGTCACAGACGAACTGGGCCATCTCAGCAATGTATGCCGGCCCAGCAAAGCCTCAGCAGCAAAGTGGATGTCTGCATGGAGTCACAATTTCAACCGCCAGCTGCCTGCACAGAGAGTGTACGAGTCCTCCCATCCACCCTTAATGAGCAAAATAAAATGTCCCCGATGAAAGCATGTGTGAAAGCAATGTGCTCACGGTACAAGTTAGCATTCAAGGCCCCAAATGCGCAGCTGGCAAGCATTTTTCTCCACGTCCGATGTAGCTCCATGTCAATGTCTATGTTCAAAATTGATTCGCGGCTGTGAAGACCCATCCTAAGGAGCCAATCCAAATTTCCAAGTGCTATCATGTGCTCTTTTTGCTTGATCAACCCAGGGTGGTGTGAGGGTGGGTGCTCGTCAAATGCCAGCTCTGCGTTTGCATGCTGGCACATTGATCAGAGCATTTCCCGCAAGCAGGCTGAAGTGTACACTCTTGGTACGTAAACCTCTTTTCAAGCCTCTTGTGACCTCTTGGTTTTGACGCAGCGCCTGCATATGCATGTGGCTTTTGACTACTAGAGGGGCCTAACCATCACCAGTATCCTGTTGAATTCTATCCGAGGCCCCTGGGACCATAATTATGGATATCACCTCCCAAAAATGCAATCTCCATTTGATTTTCCATGCTCTTGCCCATTTGGCTCTCGATTTCCCTTTGGCGCCTGGGTTGACGCCCTGCACAGGGCCCCCTCCACTCCCTGAACCCTGAACGCTGAAATGTAGTTGTTCCCCTTCATTTTCAATTTCAAACCCTGAATTACTTTAAGATTGGCACCACATTACACGCGGCATGCACCTCAGCCTGCAACATGCAAGGCGTCGTGACAAAAAGCTGCGGACGATCGAGCTTCGCTTCGTATGGTGCTGTTCCAATGACAGTGGTGTACGCAGGGAAATATGAGCTTGTATAGTCGAGGCTTAAGGGGTCAGGGGATAATTCAACCGGCGTAATGGAGAATCAAGTCAAAAGATCAGGGCAAGCAAAATGATGTTTCAAGAGTCTGCTCTGTAATTAGCAATTTTGACGGATGCAAGTCCAGCCAGCACGAATAGCACCGACTGCCCGATGCAAATCTCGACAGCTCCTATGTGCGGGGCATACCTAGCAATCAAGTGCGTAGACGCATGACCGCTGGAAAACTGTGCCCCCTTCTTCGACATGTGCGGTACCAGAATGCTCGAATAACCTTCGAAGCATCCCGGCAAAAAAAAGGTACATAAAGGTGCAGCGGACGTTGGAGCTTTTGAATTTCGCAGCTCTTCCCTAGCTTGTGATTCACCGACAACTGTTTTTGAGTTACAGGCAAACGATGCAAGACTCAGGATGTACATAGGTGCTGTGCAGGCGCGAAAGTCGCAAGCTACTCAAGGAGGACTTGCTAGTGTACAGTCCACGCTGCAAGCCTTCAGGCTTGCTTTGGCAGCGCTGAATTCTGATTGCTACCCCACCTGCACATCGTAAGCTAAAAAACAAAGGATGCTTGGCTGTGCAGGACGATGCGCGTTTTAGGATTATGTGGCAGGGATCTACTCTGACATAAGAGCAAGGAGAGCAAGATGCAAGTGCCAGCGCCCAGCCATAGGTCACACTGTTTAGGGTTTAGGATGTTTTGGAATGCAAAAGTTACGGCTTGGGATGTTGTTGAAAATTTAGGATTTAGATTAATTGTTAAGGTTGCTGGAAACACTAGCAGGAACAAACGTAATGACTTGCAGAACCATTGGCTTCCGCAAGTATGTAGGCCGTTACCACTTGTAGAGCTAGAGGGCAGTCTGGTTTTCAGTAACAAATAAAACATGTCCTCCCCCCGAACATTCCCACCCCTCATGTCAATCAAGTATATTGGACATTGGGAGCGAGCGATCACGCAAGATCGGCTGCACATACCATCTAAGTCGGCTGCTGAATACGGCTGAAGCAATGCAAAATAGAAAATGCACACAGTCATCATGTTGCAGAAATATGGGACGGCACATCCTAACAGGATACAAGTGAAGAATGTAATTACATCTTGTTTGTCCATGGAACAGCGATCTCACTGTAACAATGTCTGGCCACAAGCCTAGTTGTCGTAGCGCTCCCAACCACAAAACTAATACTGGAATGGTGGACAGGGTGTGAGCGACAAGATCTAGCTTCCAGTCAATTGCCTGTCAGCTTCACTATTGCAAGGGTCTGAACTTCTCTTCCTTACTCTACCACTCGTCAGTAACCTACACGCTGGGCAACGTCTTGCTGGACCGGCCTGAAAAACACTGCTTCCCTTCCGGACACAAAAGCACATAGCCATCAGCCCGTTTGCAAATTGAGGCATTTGTCAGGGCGTAGCCATTCGTGAAACCCCGTACCTAACTACTTCACCTAGCTACTTTGCAAATGTGCTTTTTGTGGTCTTTCCTGTCTCACGGCAAGGAAAACCATTCCACTAGCCTGCGGCAGCTGGGCTTTTGGTCGGATCGTGAAATTCAGGCAAGAGTTCAGGTGGCAGGGCTGGGCAGTGGGTCCTAAAACAATTCTTGGGCAGTTAAGAACTAAGAGATTCTTTGATCACCATGATGGTGCAAAAAAACAGCAGCAAACAAGAAGTAGTGACTACTTACACTAAGTAGAAAACATGTACATTTTGTGGGCAGCTTAGGGAGGAATGAAGGTCCCCTTCTCTGTCAGCATTGAGCATTACATATATGCTTGCGCTATCTGGTGCCTGCCATGTTGGCCAGAACCCTAACCCCAAAGCTTAATCCCTACACGCACAGGAACCTTTGCGGAAGCTGGAGGGGAGCCACAGTGTGCGTCCTTGTGGCGCACCTGCGGCATGGGATGTATCTGGGTTGCTGTTAAGGAATTTACATTAAGTTGCTATAATTAGGGTTCCGAAGCAGGGTTTCAGGTTAAGGCTTGTAGAATAAGACTATACGGGAAATTTGGAATATGTGGAAAATCAGCTGGAAGGAGCATGGAAAATTAAATGGAAACTACTATGGGGCTTATTGTCTCTGATGAGCTGGCAGGCGAGACCGAGGTAACCTAGCTCGACGCTTCAGCCCTATCTTACTGGGGGTTGGTAGTGATAATGGAATGTAGTAGGAAGTGACTATATAAGGATTATATCCCCTCATCCCCTATTAAGCACCAGCAAGTACTGTGGATGGCGGAAATCTTGTACCACGTAAGACCTTTGTAGCGTGGAATACGCGGTATAGTAAGTGATGCACGATGTCCACCGCATGTTTGCTCTCTGCTTCTTGGGGCAACCTCCATGTCCTTCCAAGAGCAAAAAATTGGAGCCAATAATGCAAACCAATCCCTTATAACTAACCCCCCTCATGATCAATATTCCCCCCAATTGTATAATGGTACTAGATTGGGAGCTTGTGATACCGGGGGGGGGTGGAGGTTTTATCAATAGGGGAAAAAGATTGCAACAGAACATGTGCATGTACCAGTGATGCTGTGCAACAGTCCAAGAAACGGGGTTTAGGGTGTAGGCATTAGTTGTGGTAGAATAGGGTCGGGTAATGGTGGCAAAATAGGAATATGAGAGGACCCTCACATTACTAACCCTCGCTTATAGTCACTATTCCTGACGAGGGATCCACGACAAGCATCTTGGAAGCTTTTGCTTCCGAATACAAGGCTTAAATTAAGTAATGGACCATCAAATGTAAAAGAAAATGGACTGTTATAGAAGCCTTAAATATGACGAATTCTCATTCGAGGTCTATGTTAGACACCCTCTACTACACATATATCTATAGGGAATCCAGGACCATAATATCATCATTTAGGCTTCTACATTACTTGCAGACCCCTGATTAATTGGTTGAACCAGGTGAGGTTATACAGTTCTTACAAAAAGTTTGGGGTTTAGGGTTAAGGCTTTGAGGTTGAAGTACTAGAATCTGAAGGGGTATATTGTCTTACTTTGTACTAGGGACCACAACATACTCAATTAAAGCACTACCGTAATAACCTAAATAGATATCGACATGATGGTCCTAGATTCAGTTTCCATTTCAAATTTCATGTCCATATTTTTTCTTGATACTTATTTAGGAACATACGCTACTCAATTCCCCATTTCACCCTTGCGCCCGCCGCTTGCTTGGGCTTAATCCTGACCTTGTTTTACACTTTCGGGCTTCGGCTTTAAGGTATGGTTTGCCTTTGCTTATGAAAACTGGCAGCATGCCTCGTCTAGTTTGCATGGACATTGTGTGGTGTAGAAAGCGCATGGACGGTGGCACTAGAAGTGAAGTATATAGTGCCCAGAGATTTCTGAATGGAGGGACACCCCTTTGTTTGCCAATCTCACCCCCCAAATGGCAACAGCCACATGGCAGGTCGTTTACATGTCGTTCCTTACTGACATCATGCAAATCTCACTGTTGGATTTCTGCTGCGGTGCAAGCTTGAACATAAAGTGGTGACCCTCCGAATGGAATCCCTCATAGAATCATATAAGTATTAGGTTCTTCTTAAAGTGCAGGGTTTAGGTCCAATCCAGCCTTCAAACGTTGACTGTCATAGTCTTGTCGCTCATAGGCGATGGCCTGTTCAGGAGAACTCTTTCTCTGATCTCCATCTTACTGGGTTGCTGTTAAGGAACGTAATTTAAGTTACTAAAATGGGGAAACCCCATTATTCACTATATATACCCATTATGGTAACTTAATTTAAGTTCCTTAACAGCAACCCAGCTTAGTCGCAGCTCTTTCTAGCACAATCACCTTCCCGTAGTCATGAACCCTCCATGCCCTAATGCAGATAGCACATATACTACCATCGCAAAACGGGGATAACAGGTACTAATGATTTGTGGAAAGGTTTATTCAAAGTTTATTCTTGGGGAGGGATTGAAAATCCAGCTAGTAGGCACATGGCTTTGCCTGGGGCTTTAATCCCCCTCACCTAAGGTGAAACCTACCCACCACTTAGCATTACAAAAATCTCCATATACCCATATCCTGCTGCATACCACAAAACGAACGTTTGATATTTGGGTGCTGGGAGTGTTTGATGTGAGGCAAGTTATTATTACAACAAACTTTAGAAGGCTGCATGTTCACAGTTGCTCTGCAGCAGCGTGCCCCATTTTTATAATGCCGCAGTGGAAATCCCATACGAAAGAAAACGAAGTTCGACACAACCTCCGAATGCTGTTGCACTAGTGATCTATGCTGCTCGGCAAACATAGCCACGCATTAGTGATGGGTGCTTTTTGCCTTGATCTACTTTGCTGCGTGCAATGTCCACAAGCGGCTGCTCGCACAAATCGCCACGCTGCTTCGAGTTACACCATTCTCTGAGCCCACCACGTCCAAGCCTTTCACACTTGGCTTTGTTCTGATTTCGGAAACTCTTGCGCGAAAACAAACCTAGACCCTGCGATGTTTTCGATCAGGGAGCCAACCCTCTGGCAAACCACGCCAGTTGCATTGTTGTGAACATACGCAAGTATGACTAAGACCAAGATACGTACTTCCGCGACCGAACCCGGCCACAATTTTCATGCTGATGCAGCTCGCAAGACAGCAAGCTAACCATCCCAAGCCGGATGCGAATCGGGGTTCAGTAGGCTCAGGCATGGAAAAAACCACTGCATCAGGTTAGAGCCCAAGTGCCCACTATTTGGGCACCGTGATCCCAATTAAGGGTACAATCAAGGGTACTGGAAAGATCCTGGAAGACCAAAACTCAGGTAGTCCAGCGCTGCACAAATGAAACCTCATTGCATTTGGCGCTGCCGCACTTGCATGCCTGCCCTAGCAGCACCAACCCCCCTGAAGGTTGCATTCTTAACCTACATGCCACAGCCCCTGTCACCTCTTGGCAATGCCGCTGCCGCTGCCCTCGTCCTCTGCGGTCAGAAGACCTTGCGTTGCTCTATAAGGCAACATAATATAGCTGTGCGGCTTGCACAGGGCTTAGGCTTCAGGTTTGCAGAAGCCTTGCTTCTGAATTCCCAGCTCAAACATGAACATTCGATAATTCCGATCCCCACGTGTTCTTTGCTATTCGGTACTTCCTACAAACAAAGGGTCTCCAAAATGGACACCGATATACTATAATCCTGATTGTGGGGACCACATTTTTTTTTCAAAATCCCAAACCTTGTATTTCGGTAAAACATCCTTATGTAATCCCTATATGAGCCCGTAAACCCACTTGAAGAAGCCCCGATATGGTGGTTTCCCAAAATAAGGGGACAATCCTTATTTTAGGGAGCCCCCCAAAAAAAGTATCCCAATTCTTGGGAAACCTTCCCATCTACCAAAAGGAAATGGACAATGCCGATGTCACAGGTCGCAGATGATCGGAACTAGGTAGGTTTAGGGTTTAGGGTTTCGGGGGTTCCACCCACTAGTGGTATGTGGGGTTGCATGCAGGTTTCTTAAGGACATGTACCGTCTAGGGTATATTACGAAACGCTAGTGTTATATGGGGCTATGTACGGGTTCTACGGGTTGAAAGGGTTGGGTTCCAGGTCTGGGGCTATCTGTATGAGGAATACAGAAGACTATAGGATCCATTTACAACTGAGGTCTTCCCGAACTAGCTCTAAAGCACTAAAGAATGGCAGCGTCCACATTGATATCAATCTTTCCGATTTGAATTTCCATTACATGGTTTTCCCTAAACCCTAAATCCAGACTAGTGACACCTAGAATCTGAGAGCTGCACTGTCTGAACCTGTCCATGTGTTCTCGTCCGCATCTGCGCCTGCGCAGGGATCCCCGAACCCTACTTGGAGGTCCATGGTACTTATAACCTACTTAGTAACTGTAGTTATAACCCAATTATATCTAGGGTAACTGTAGTTATGGGACTCATATTTGGGTTATAACTACACTTACTAAGTGGGTTATAAGTACAATGAACCTCCAAGTAGACCTTAACCACGTGGTTTTAGATCTACCCAGCTATCCTTCTGATTGGACTTGCTAGCTGCAAATAGGGATGCAAGAGACAATGGGCGCTCTTATAGGGGATCCAGTCCTCCATTCCCCACTAACCAGTTACTTGGAGGGTCAGGGCGACTTAGTAAGTATTCTAAGAACGCGTATAAATCATTTCATAACCAATTCTCCCTATTATCAACCTACAAACTAAGTCCCCCTGCCCCTCCAAGTAGTAGACTACACCAAGCGTGAGCCAATGCTCAACAAAATGGGAATCCATCAAGTGGGGTTTCCCATACCTTTCGAAAATCCCCATAAGAAGGATTGTAGTATATTGGGGTCTATATTGGGGTCCCCCTATTGAGGTAAACTGTGAATTGTTGCAAGCAGCAAGCTTTGAGATTCCATTCACTACAGCGCACGTGGATGAACATCTTTCGGACTCTCATGATCATGTTACAAAGCAAGTGCGCACTATCTGCATGCCTACACGCACGGAACCCAGTGACCAACTCCCACGACTGTGATAAAGACAACTTGATAGCAAAACACGGAAGTGTCAACCCCTTGAACCGGCGTATTAGGTATCAACTTTTTAACGCCACAAAGGCCGAATCACGCCAAAACTTCTGATAGACTGCGCGCGGCTGCCTGAAGCCCCACCGCCCTGCATCAGAATCAGCTGTTCCTTAGTGACCAGAATGGCTTTCTTCGGGGATTCAGCGTTTGGCTCACACAGTCTCAAGGCGGTTTAGTTCACTTCTGGCCCCTCCAACCCTTTTCCTTTCATTGAATTATACCATAATCATGCAAGGAACCTAGAACCGTACCATCCGCAGTTTCTTCTGAAAACCCAGCTATTAATGTAAATCCATTTCCATTTCACGTTCCACCTTCTTTTCCATTATTTGGGGGTAGCTCGGCCTTACCTGAAAGCTACATAATGGTTCGACACGGTGGGGTTCTCAGGCCACATGCGCCTGAGCATCCAAAAGAAATACCGTCCTGAAAGCAAACCGATGAGGTACTTTGGGGGACCCTAGAGACAGGTAATAGACCGGATTGTGTAGGGGTACACAGGATTATACAAGGACATATCCCTGAATATACACATTCTAACCCTACGGGTAACCCTACTGCAACCCTTCTAAGTGGGGGTTTCCCTAAATAGGGGGACCCCAATATAGACCCCAAAATACTCTAATCCTTATTATGGGGACCCCCAAAAAAGTACCCCTAATTTTGGGAAACCCTCAAGTAGATTTTTCACCTCTTGGTAGCTCCGGGGTCCCACAGAGCAAGGAAATCTCAAGGAATCACCCCCAACAGAGCCCATATAAAAATGGCATTGCGTCCCCTACAGCCCCTTCCTTCACGCATTACTCTGCAAAATGCGCGGTAAGAAAAGTGAAGCTTAAACTCTGACCACCCAAAACTCTAGACATACGTAATTGACTTGCTAGTTGTTAGCAGGAAGGAATGGAAAAGGAAATGGAAGCTACTGATTTATTAGCTAAAACCCTAAACCCCAAACCCTATTGCCTATATAGGACTACCATGGATGCATGCCTTCATCTCCAACCTTCTACCTTAAACCCCCAACCCTAACCCTAGGGATCCAAATAGCCCAATGTAGGTAATATTTGCAGACTTTGGGGCCCAATGTAGGGATTATTTGTATAAATGGATCCCTAGGGTAAACTATATGGATACAGGCCTTCGTTCCCTACTGTCAATTCTGAGTTGAAGGCTGTTTGGCATGCTTTTGGTGGACACCTCATCCAGTAATAGTTAGTGACTATGAGGCATAATGTTTCAGGGTTTGAGGTCGAGGGATTGTAGGGATAATGGTGGCTACATTCTTCTTCTATTCCTATATCATACCACCAGTACGGCTGCAATCTCAGATGAGCGGCGACTGACTGAGGTGGTAGGCCGAGCCTCAAAACGTCATTCTGCATACTGTATAAGCTTATAAAAGGAAAAGGGATATATACATATATACATATATACATACGTATATATGTATATATTTGCGTATATATACGGCGGAGGGTCCTTTACAGGTGTGGCTCACACCCCTTTTTTCATAGGTGTGGCTCATACATTTGGGAGGGGCACGCTCATCCCTGTGACCGTCGGCAGTTTTGACATGCAAACAAGATGTGAATTTTCAAAAACGATGAGTTATCAGGATGGCGACCCCGACCCGCCTGATCCCTGTGACGGTTGACACTTTTGAAATGCAAACAAGACGTGAAATCTCAAAAGCGATGACAGTTACGAGGATGGCCACCCCGACCCGCCTTATCCCTGTGAATGTCGGCAGTTGTGACACGCAAACAAGATGTGAAACCTCAAAAACGATGACAGTTACGAGGATGTCGACCTTGACCCGCCTAATCCCTGTGACTGCTGACGCGTTTGACACGCAAAGGAAATACGGGCGGAGGTGTTTTTTTTGTGCGAGCGCCGGCTGTTCCTTTTTTCTAGCGTGAAAGTTACCGCAGTTGAAGCTATTGGAAGGTTATGTATATTGCAAATACATTGCAAAATACAGCA
>CAJNIZ010046106.1:0-24244 GCA_905231905.1 Symbiodinium pilosum | reverse complement strand
TACCCTAGATATAATTGGGCTATAATTACAGTTACTAAGCAGGTTATAAGTACCATGGACCTCTAAGTACGTCTTGATTAAGGAATGTGCCTGAACCTTTGGGGTTTAGTATCATCCAAGGCATAGCTTCATGTAATGGCAGTGCCCAAAATCCAAAACCAAATATCCGTAAGTAATTTACTAATCTCCAGTTTCCTTTCTGTCCCGCTCTGCATTAATGCCAATATGTACTGGTACAGACTTGCCGTGATTAGACCCCTACATCCAAATAATATAGCAACTCCTCTTTTCTCTTCCAGTCCTCGATTATCAGGAACTCTTCAATATTCGAATAGTTGACTTTTTTCTTTTCCATTCCGCGATTGCTGGGAAGCCTGAATTCTACAGCAATTTTGATTTTCCTTGCCTTGGCCAAAACTCCTAATATCAGTTTGAAGTCCATTTCAGGTACCTTATACTACAAGTACATGAGCTGTAATCAATATCACCCATGTAATGAATGGACATGGGTTCCTTCTTACGGACTATATTAGGGACTATACCAAACTACAAGAGGAACCCCTATGTCCCCTGTTAAAGGTTCCCTGATAAGGCTAGTATTGACAAAAATCACCATGAGGAACCTGGGCTAAACCTGAGGCCTAAATCCGCAAAACCCTAAACTCCCTAGACCCTAAACCCCTAACACCCGAATTCCAAAACCCGAAACCCCCCAAACTCTAAGCCCTAGACTAGACCCCTAAACCCTCTAAACCCAAAACCCCCAAAACCCTAACCCTAAACCCTCTAAACCCTTTGCCAGCTGAGGTACTCTGAGCATCCTGGATCCGCTGGTTGTACACATTGTAATGATCCTGACTGCGCCCCTTGTGGGACCAACCCCAAAAATCTCGGGGTTTAGGTTGGGTATAGATTGGGCATATATTGGGGCTATATAGGGGTTATATAGGGATAATGGAAAAGAAAATGGAAGCTACTATTTAGGGTTTAGGTTGCATCCCGCCCCCACCCATTTACAGTCTCTAATAGGGGTCATAATCATGTACTATCAATATTGCCCATCTGTTAATGAGTCGGGGCAGTACACAAGGTTCAGGGTTGACTGAATCTGCCCTACGGTTGATAGGTGTCATAGTATACGAGAGTCATGCAGGACTTTTAAAGTCAGTTGCCAGACCTTAAATCCTAAACCCTAGCCCCACCCTCCCTTACGGCTCCTAGCCAAAAAATACGCTGAGGACATCCTCAGCAAAGAGTGGGCAGATGAACAGCCGATGGCATTCGACACTAAACCCACTGATGCTTAAGGGGGAGTGGGGGAATGCATGTAAGTACCATTATGAGGGTATATATGGGATGATATATGGATCTGTAGGGATCCAGTCTCCCTGAAGCACTAGCAAATAAACCCCAAGCAGAACAACTCAGTACTTCAGGAACTCTTCTTTGCAGACTCTGGCCCACGTCATCGCCTGAATAATTGCAGCCGCTATTCCCGTGTCATCTATCCCTATATAACACCTATCTCCCCAAAAGCCCTAAACCTCTTAAAGGTACCCTATCCAAATTCTCCAGACCACAGATTGCGACAGCTGCAAGCTTCCAGGCTTCCTAAAAATCAGGGGCCGCATTAAAAGCGGCTTGTAGGGCTATATGGAAACATATCCATATTCCCTTCTATACATGTGTATTTATGCGCACACACATGTTCACATATGTACGTGTATACACTTATGTACAAACAGAACAGATGGTGAGGGTTTCTACCAATGATTAGGGCGAACATATACGTACACACATATACATATATACAAATCTGTTTATACATATGCATTTACATGTGAATAAATATGTGTATTTATAGAGGCACAGATTTAGATAGGGGTATGCAAAGGAGGGTCCCTATGTATGGAAACTAAAACACAATTGGGGACAATCCAGACATCTAGGGTTCAGGGTTAGGGTTTAGGATCCAGCTGCTTTGCTCAATTCCACAACCAAGACTCCAAGAACGCCTTGTCTGGTATCTCACCTGACGTACTGTTGCGGTTTAGGGTTTAAGGTATAGGGCTTAGGGTATAGGGCTCAGGGTTTAGGATTTAGGGAACCTTGCACCACTGTTAGTCCATCATTAATAGTAAAAAAGTCATGATCGTAAGATTAACGACAAGAGTCAGAACAGTGACGATAGTAATAAGAACAGTAATCCCCTGAGTCCTAGGAAGTACATTAGTTTAGGCACCGTAGCTAGTGCAAGATGTCCTGCAACCAACTGAATCAGGGTATCATGGTCGTTGCTTACCGGGCAGCTGCATTACAAGCACTAATCCCTTCATACTAATGCTGCAACCCCTCCCCCACCCCACCCCACAAGAGACCTGACATGTTGAGGGACATATTCAATACCAGGGGTGGGAGAGGGTGTTTGTTTCTAGGGGAGGTTCGTACATGGAATACTGTTGATGGAAAACTGTTGCGCCACCCTAGGCCCTCAACCCTGAACCCCTAAAACCTAAACTGTACAACCCCCAAAATCCTCAACCCTAAACCTTGGGTACTGCCCTCCCCAGTAGAAGTCTATATTAGGGGTCCTATTAAGGGCTATCTATAGCCATATTATAAAATTATCCAACTATTACTGGGGGGGGCAGTACCCAACCTAAACCACCACCTAGGGGTCCCTCAGCTACTGAGACTCTTCGTATTTGACGGACTGAGGCTGGTGCAAGATTTCTTCATCAACCATATTACTTAGGTGGACCCCCCACCCAGTAATAGTGACTATACGGGATAATAGGGATTATATTACGGTCCTCTTATATTCTTATTACACCACTATTACAGGGTGGGGGGGTCCTCCTAACATATTACGTACAACTTGGGACCTGCCTCCACCCGTTAACAGTCTATGTATTAAGGGTCATATTAAAGGCTGTATATAATGATATCTTGAATATGATCCATTTCTTATTAAGTGGGGGCAGTACCCAACGTACAACATACGGTGGATAATAGGAATCCTGCGTGACGCAAAGTTATACCTTGGGAATAATGACGGGACTATTGTATATTAAGGCCATGCAGGATTTTTTACTATTTACAATAGTTAGATTTTCTTGTACACTTGAGATTCAATCTATTCCTTTGCCATCACATTCCGAAAATTTGCTTTCACAAGCACACACCCAAAGGGCCCATGTTGCTCTATACTATATACTGACGCCCCAAAGTACTTCAGTGGGAACCCCTGCGGGCAGAAAGTACATTCCATATTGGGTCGTTCCCCTTCACGGTAATTGTCCTAAAAGGGGTTTTATTGAACGGGCTATTCTAACTCTGGGTATCTTTTGTGGTACTAGAGGGACCCCAATATAGGACCCACATGGACCCTTTGGCACATGCATCTGATGGATGATGGGTTCCCTACTACCCCCCTACTCTACCTACTTAGGTTCCCCCTTAATTCGGCCTATCTAGAGATAGTTAGGTCTACTGAAAAGGTACGTAGCCTTACGGGTAGTCTAAAGGGGTAGTAGGGGAAACCCTTAACCCCGAACCCTAAACCCTAAGATATGAGCCACACCTTGGTCCCGCCGACACCTGATCTTTCCAACCTCAGGCAGATTGAAAAGTTCCCCTAAACCCTAAACCCTCAAGGCCATATAAACTTACCATTGGGCTTCACAAGTTTCCTTAATTTTACAATTTAAAATCAAAATGACCCCCGGAACCTTAAGTACTGGTAATAAACCCTAAAGTACATATTCTCCTAGGTTCACTAAAGACCTGCAGAAACCTTGGGCTGCAACCTTAAGGGGGACAAACCTGGAACCTTTGACAATGAGTGGTGCGCTGTCATGGAAGGGAGGTGAGGCACAATTTGCTTCAGATCCTTTTTCCGGAGGATATGGAGAATTGCAGAAATATATCTGCAATTAAGTCAAAAACTTTAAGATCAAGTTTTCAACAAATTATGAAGATAAGTGCGGCGTCGAACAGGCAGTGTTGTTCCAATGTGCTGTCGTTACAAAACAACGAGAAACTCCTGGAAAAAACGCCAAGCAGGATGAACCAATCAGGGCACATCCAACGTTAAAAAAGACTTGACTCTGTAAGACATGCGGGAAGATTTGTCTCATCGTTGACGCCAGAACATGAGACATGAAGAGGTGCGAATCTAGCATGCAATGAAAACTATTAAGCCCTAAACCCTAAACCGCCCTCGTTGTAACTCCCTGACCCCCTAAATTCCCATAGTAGTAGCCCATATACCCAATCCTCAGCCCAAAGCCCAAAACCCCCAAACTAGCTTAGGATCAAAGGCCACCGCTACAGCTATTTGGGAAGGTAAGATTCTTTTTTGTTCGAGGTCATGGTTGCAACTGCTTTACCCGGAGGCTTTGATTTTTGGTATGGGGTGATCGCTTTCGATTTAATTCAAGTTTTGGGTGTTGTTGTAAATCTGTTTGGTGTGTTTTGGATCTAGGTGCTGCGCAAGGTTTGTATGCAAAGGCTAACGGACGATTCACGAGGATGTGAGGTCTGGCATCAGCCCCTAGTTGTTTCAAGTCTGCAGAGCGTAGGGACATTTCTATGCTTTGTACTCTTTGCTTGAGCGAAGGTGGTGCAGGATTTGTATTCGAAAGTTATGAGGGTTTCGGCCCTCATGTGCTCTAACAGACATGCAGACACAAGCGGAACACGTAGGCTTCGAAAGAAATGAAGTTCAGCAGGAGGACCTGCAGTACCTGCACTACGCAGCGGAACGCCAAAGCCAGGTAAGGCTACCCAACGTACCGGGAGGTTGCTATGTACTTCCTCTTTGGGTGGAATATGCTAGCCCAAAACCCAAAACCCTAAAACCTAAGCCCTGAAATCAAGAATCAAAAATACCAAACCCAGAAAGGAACTACATAGGAGCCCCTGGCGAGTCATAACCACGAAATATAAAACATACAAAATGGGTTGCGGTTCAGGAACTTCAATTTAAGTTACCATATAAGGCAACCCCATAACTCACTGTACACCCGCATTATGGGAACTTTAACCCCGAACTCTAAACCTTGCATACCAATATATTGTAACTCAAAAGGTACTTTCCCAAAATAAGGGGACCCCAGTATAGACCCTAAAATACTATGGCCCTTATTATGGGAATCCACAGCAAATACTGCTAATTTTGGGAAACCTCCAAATTAAGTTCCTTAACAGCAACCCAGTAAAGTGTATAGTGTTCCCCACTAACCCTTATATATGTCCGGCTATGAGAGTTGTTTCCATTTTCTTTTCCATTATCCCTATAACAGAGGCCCAAGAATTCAAAGGCCCAGGAAAAGACAAGCACCAACCCTAAACCTCTAAACCCTAAACCCAAAGCCCTGTCCTAAACCCAAAATCACTAAAACACCCTAAATCAGGGTTTAGGGTTTAGGGTTTAGGGCCTAAACTGTAAATCCCCAAAACCCTAAACCCAAAACCCCGTTCTACATCCCCAGGAAAAGACAAAGCCAAGATACAGGTGTTGGAAGGGCATCGTCCTCTGCACACCAGTGGTAGATGTTCAGAGGATCCAACTGCGCCTTGGTTTATGGCTTAGGGTTTCGGGTTAAGGGTTTCCTGTTTAGGGTGTCGGGTTAAGGCTTTGGAGTTTAGGGCTTCAGGCTTGTACCTGGATTTGGGCTTAGGATTTTGGGTTTAGGGTTTAGGATTTAGGGCTTTAGACAGAGTTTAGGATTTAGGCCTGTACCCCTAGGGTTTAGGGTTTAGGGCTTCAGGCTTGTACCCCTTGTGTTGCACCCCTGTGTTCGCGGGATGCTTTTAAGGGTCCCTAGGGAACTGCGTCGGCTCTAGACCCTAAACCCTAAACCAAGGTTATACTGTTGATGCATGAAACCTTGCACAACCTTAGGTCCCTAAAGTCCTAAGAATTACAATGCCATCAACAGTATTAGGGCCATATTGGGGATACTTAAAGGAACCCGTCAGGTGGGTAGTTATCAGGTGGGTACTCTTAAAAGAGGCCTATGTAGACCTCATATAGCCCCACTAGCCTTGTGCGAGGCTTATTGGAGTCTTGCATGGGGGTACCTGGTAACTACCCACCTGGGGATGTCCTGGACATACTGCTTTGGGCTAGCATTCTGCGCAGGTTTTGCGCTAACTTTTCTGTCGTTGTGTTGTTTTTTCCTAGGCTGCTTAGGGCTTTGCCACTTGCATCGCCGAAGCGGCGCAGAGCATAATCCGGGCTGCTTAGAGTATGGGGTTTTAGGGTGCTCGATTTAGGTGTTTTAATTGCTTGTTGATTTCCATGCCCATTTTGCGAAATCACTGAGAATAAAGCTTCAAAACAATCGGCGACACAGCCCGTGAGGCTTAGATACCAAGGTTGGGGTTATATTGGGATTATAGAAAAGAAATGGGAACTACCATAGATCCGCCGCTGTGCACGGAATGCCCACCAACGTTGTAGCTCAACAGCATGCCTGCCCGAATGACCCTACTTGGAGGTCCATTGTACTTATAACCTACTTAGTAACTGTAGTTATAACCCAATTATATCTGGTGTAACTGTAGTTATGGGGCTTATAATTAGGTTATAACTACAGTTACTAAGTAGGTTATAAGTGCAATGGACCTCCAAGTAGTGTGGACCTCCTTTTAAAGGCCGTCATATTAGGATGCCTGTTCTAATCCCTATTTAGGGGGAGGGGGCTTATTAATCTACATTAATACCCTAAACCCTAGACCCCTGTTACGTGGAGGGTCCACCAAAAAGGGAGAGGGCTAATCTAGAATATGAACGATTCAATGATGCCCGTGGCGCTGGCTGAGAATCCTTTAAACAGCCTGGGTCTGAGCCCCAGACCTTCTGAACAAGACTTGGTAGTTTCCCTATATTGCCCCAGTAATGGAGAATCACATGGAAAAGAACATGGAACATGAAATGGAAACTGGTTATATAGGGGTGATATGGTAGTTCCCCGAATACTATTGGGGTAATATTGGGGTAATATAGGGCTAATGTAGGGCAATATAGGTATAATGGAAGAAAAAATCACACTACTATATGTATGGGGTAATTTCCGTAAATAAGGGGATTCCCATATAGAAACCAAAATACTATAGTCCTTACTATAGGGACCCGCCAAAAAGGCGGCCCTACTTTTAGGAAACTCCCACTCAGAATGTCAGAATGTTCTTGCAACATGCTAAGGGACAACGTCCGCATATTTTCAGGGCGTGAGGCACTGCCACGAAAGACCTTTCTTAATGACCATCTGTGCCGAAGTTGTAGCAGTAACTGCCTGCTTGCCTGACAACACACATCCCAACATCAAGTGCCTTGAAACAAGTGAGGCAATATCAAGTTTACTGAGCTGTCAACCCTAAACCCTAAACCCTGGCAATGTCAACATTACAACGCCGACAGTGTAGCCAAGAGGCCCTAGGGCGACCCAGGCTTTAGGGGTATAAAGGGTTTAAGGTTTAGAGTTTAGGGGGGCTTGGGTAAACTGTGGTTATCAGCAGGATACAAAAAAAGTCCCCTACCTCTAGAGCTCCTCAAAGCAGTGTGGCCGGGAGGCATTGAACATTTTTGAATCATCCCAGCCTCAACTGCCTTCAAACAACTAGCCCTAAACCCTAAACTCCAAAAACCAAGTGGCTTAGAACAACTAGCCCTAAAACCTAAACTCTAAACTTCAAAAATCAAGTGCCTTGAAACAATTTGCCCTGAACCCTCAAGCGTAAACTTTAAAGATTGGGGCAGTGCAGCCAGGGGGCATTGGAAATGACAAATGTGTCCAAGTACTCGATGAGCTCTGGAATTTGCCGGATGCCATAGACCTGAGCTCCGTTGTCTTTGGTGGTTGAACCAGGGAAGATGACATTCTCTATTTAAACTAGTATACCTCAAAAGGAGGACATACTCTTATTCCATATGAGCTATGAAGTCCTAGGACCCCCCCCATAATGACCCCTATAGCAGTCCCCTGCATAATTCATAATATACCCCCCTTTAAGGAGTTTAGAGTATGGCTCACATTGCTACAATATCTCCAAAAACATACTACTCACCTGAGTTGCGTTGTCAAAACAGGCTAAACCTATACCTTGGGTGCTGCGCCCATCTAGTAACAGTCTACAGTAGCGGTCAAATTCGGGACGCTATGTTTTTTCTGTGCCAGAACACAAATATGTGTATATATATATATGTATATCATAGGTACGCATATAATCATACTGTAGATTTATGGCACCGAGCCTAGTGCTCCTGACCAAGCCGGCATATTTGGACCCCGAACCCTGTATGTCCCTAGAACTGTTGAGAGGACCATTACTTGGCAAGCTGAGTTGCCGCTTAATGGGCTTAGGCCTGAGGACTTATGGCGAATTAAGGTTAGGGTTTAAGGCTACTGTCAAGAAATTTAGTGCAAGATACCATAATGTAGAATCAGCTGAAAGATGATATGGAACTGGAAACGGACACTGCTTTTATATTCGGATTTAACAAGTCAAGTCATTAGGGAACCCTATTGTCTACTAAACACCCATATCACGGCAATCTAACTGAAAACTCTTAGCGGCAGCCCAGCCAGGCAAGGGTTAGGGTTTAGCACTTCGAGATTCGGGGTAACAATCCAGTCCAGCAGCGTTGTCCAAGTGGAAGTGATCGTTGAGGCGCAGGTGGATCCCGGAGAAATTTGTCGGGTCATACTCAACCCTGAGGCAACACAGGGGGGCTTTGGGTTTAGTGTGCGGGAGATTGCGAGAAGAATTCCAAAGGGTCAGTGATGCTTGCTGTGTTTCTTCTGTTAGAACCTATTCCTGGTCTCTTGGCCCTAAAGCCCAAAATCCGGCATGTCGGCATGGCTTGCAGAACGCTGCTCAGGACTTGCATGCTCTGTGTCGCCAAGCAGCTGCTGGATTGCGATAAACAATCCAAAGCATACCTTGCAGTGGCTGAATCTGCGGGTGCTTATGCAGGCCGCCAGCATAAAGCGGTGTAACGAACGACTTTTGAAATCGTTCTAGGCAAGACAACACGTACTATGTGGAGCAATCTGAAGCCTGAACTGTTTCGCTTGAATTGCCTGATGTTAGCAGGGTCCGAGCCGAAAGAAAAGTATATGAGATACCATTATTACTACTACAATAGATATTATTAGTACTACAGTTATTATTACTACTATGTTTCCTTGTCTTACTAGCTGCTCACGGCCCAGGTGCAATGAAGAAGACTAATTTCGGCAGCATTGTCAACATTTTGTACTCCAACCTCAGTTTGCTTGCTGGAGGGAGTCTTTGCCCGTGGCACCGCAGAGACCGAATCATATGACTTAGGTGGACCCCCCACCCGGTAATAGTGACTATAAGGGATACTAGTAACTACATTAGGGTCCTCTTATATTCCTACTATACCACCATTGCAGGGTGGGGGGTCCTCCTAACAGATAACAATAGGAAGGATAGGAGATTTGTGGCAATGTGACTATTAGTACTGAAAACCACTATTACAAGAACAGAAATACACATGATAGTTTGTAATGGTAATGATAATAAGAGTATGAGCCATATTAATCGTATAGTCCCCCTTAAGTAGATAGAATATGGGCTATATTGGGATCTTATTATAATATACCCAAAGCCATATTCTATCTACTTAAGGGGGACTATAAGCATTGTTGTATTAATATGCCGCGGAAGACTGCTCAGGTCCCGGCCCAACTCGCTTCCGCAGCATTTCCCTGCGGGTAGGGATCCAGGCGGGATACTGTTGATGGAGGAAATCTTGCACCACCTTAAGTCCCTTAAGTCCTAGGTATTACAATAATTTAGGGCCCCTAGGTGGCGCAAGATTTCATCCATCAACAGTACTTGCAAAGAATGCCGGACATGAAGCGAGGATTATAGATAGGACTTATAGGGGTCATATAGGGGTATATAGGATCATCTTCGTGTATAGGACATTATAGGATCATATAGGGTTATATCGGGGTATATGAGGTTTTGAAGGGATATTTGGGGGCACTCGAACATAAAATCCAATCTAGCAGAAAACTAAACTGAGAGCTTCAAACTTGCCGTCCATGCCTGTCCAGGCCACTATCATCGGCATGGAAGTAATCCGAGTCTGATGCGAACACTTTGGCAACGCCTTAGTCCAAAGCCATGCGCGTTCAGCAAAGGATTCAAGGGTTGAGGGGGTTGTACTTGGAGGTCCATTGTACTTATAACCTACTTAGTATGTGTAGTTATAACCCAAATATATCTTGGGCGACTGTAGTTACGGGGCTTATAATTAGGTTATAACTACAGTTACTAAGTAGGTTATAAGTACAATGGACCTCCAAGTACCCCTCAGAGGCTTCACCAAGGTGACTTCAACACAACCCATTATATGAACCAATGTAAACCCCAACCGGTGAACCCTAAAGTCTAAACCCTAATCCCTAAATTCTACGTAAACCCTAACCTCTAAACCCTAATCCCTAAAACCGTAAACTCTGAAGTCTAAATCCCAAGCCTGAATCTCTAAACCCCAAACCCTAGACCCTAAACCCAAAATCCAAAACCTTAAACTCTACACCCTAACCCCTAAACCCTATCTCACACGAACTCGAAGGATCAACCTCCCCTTTCTTGTCAAGGCTACAAGCATTGCTGTTGAGACATATGTGCTCCGTTGTCCCTAACAATAAGCTCCATAATATAGGGTTTGGGGTTTAGAGGGTTTAGGGTCTAAACGCTTAGTATCCCCCTTAATATGCCCTATAGTAGTCCCCTATATAATCCCCTATATGACTTAAGGAGTTTAGACTTTGGCCCCGGTATGTGCAATTGTTCTGCTCCTCATGCTGTGGGTTTAGGGTTTCGCGTTTAGGGGTTAAGGTTTAGGGAATTGGGTTTGGGATTTGTATATGGCTATTTCGAAGCAAAGCCCATGCCAGAACTGGGTCTCTCTCAAAATAATCCCAAGTAATCCCTCAATCCTCTTGTGCCCCTAGGATTCCAGGGGCCCCACGTATTGTGAGAAACCTTCTTCTGTGTGCGATGTCGCGAGGTTCTCTGGAACCGTTTCTGTGAAGCATGGACTGATTCTGTGAAAACCCAAGCTGGCGAACAGAGCACGGTCACCATTAGCAGGCAACTTTTTTTCCCTAAAGCAAGACCCTTAAACCCTAAACCCTAAACCCATAAACCCTAAACCCTAAACTCATAAACCCATAAACCCTAAACCCCTAAACCCTAAACCCAAGCAAGACTTAACTACTTACAAGTATCACTTCGAGGTCGATTCGAGGTGCCCTATTCCCTAGTCGTAAAAAGAAACTAGGAAGACAATATAAGTCATTGTGGATCCCTATGTAAACCAGCTTCCATGTCATGTTGCCTTTGCTTGACCCTTGCTACCACACATTTGGTACTTATTTCGGCTCATGCTAAGCCCCCCCGCCCTATACAACCCGCCTAGGCCCCTACCCTATATGAGTTATAGCCTAAACTCCAAATATCCCCCTCCCAAACTTCTATAATACTCCCCTATATAATCCCCTCTAGAACCCCCTTTGAGGAGTTTAGACCCTAAACCCTAAACCGCTCTTGAAGCCCGTCACCACCGTTCTGCGAGACCACGCTTGTTACCACCTGGCCACAGCAATGCTTCGTGGCTCTAGTCTTAGGGTCGGTTACGGGTCAAGGGTTAAGGGTTTAGGGTTTAGGGACATAGGTTAATATATGGGTAGTTCCAACAATTAGGGTCCCATTTGGGTACCCCCAAATATTAGGTGCCGTAATATAATCTACAACCAAAAGGGGCCCATCATTTTGAGAACTACCCATCTGAGGCGGGTCGCCTTGGTGAAGTTTTAGGGTTAGGGTCTAGGGGATACAAGAGGCTCGATGCTTACGCAACGAGGGCTACAAGGGAATAATGTACGGAATCTATTCTAGAGATTTCAGATTCTAGCTCCAGGGCTCTAAGTCTATGAACGATACCTGCTTTGGGCCCTAAAGTCTGGAAACAATGCAAACCCTAAACCCTAAACCCCCTAAGCCCTAAACCAACTTTAGGCTTTGGAGATCCCAAAACAATACGCGCTCACTCAAGGTCAGTTTTCCAATGATGCATTGCTTCCACTACCCAAAACCCCTGGTAGGATCTTTGAAGTAGAGCCCCCAATATGGTACCCTATTCTAGTAGTGGGTTTGCTAGAAACCTTTAATTTACGGGGCTCTACTTTATAGATTCGCCCAGGAGTCTGGGCGGCACATGCAAGCCACGGCCTCTGCGAACATGGATGAGCGCATGGGGTTATCTGAAGTCCTCCAACAACCGCCACTCAGGCAGCTTTCACAGGTCAGGAACTAATGACCACCTCCCCTAATAAAGTACCCCTCCCCCCAGTGATAAATATCTCCCACCATGTAACGTTATACTCATTTTGCATGATTTGCTGATGGGGAGGGGGTGAGAAGGGGTGTATTGATACGAGGAAGTAATCATTAGAGCATGCACGTGAAAGCTACAACAGTCCTTGGGGAAGGCGTTCCATCATTGCTATCCATTGGGCTATCCATTGCCTTAGCGCAGAATCTGGCGCCTTTCACCCCGGCTTTGTGCTAGTCACTAGTACGCCCGACATGTTTGCCGTTCCTGCGGCACTCGTTTGCTCATGGAAATAACTTAGGTGGACCCACCCAGTAATAGTGGCTATAAGGGATAATAAGGACTATATTCGGGTCCTACCATATTCCGACTATACCACTATTACAGGGTGGGGGGTCCTCCTAAGAAATAACGCAATGCATGCCACAGCTGTGCCAATCGTGCACCTCGCAGGTTCTATCATTGTCACCATTTCAGCAAAGAACATGAAACGAGGATTTCTCAAAATCATCCCTATAGAATTCCCAATAAGGACTGTTACAATCTCCTCAGAATCCCTACTTCTTATGCATTCCTTGGGGGTTTGTAGGGGCCTCGCAAATTCAGAAACTCAGACAAGCTACAGCTGGCTGCGTGCCGCAGCAAAGTCTGCACTGGATGGCAGTGTGCTGGTTGCACACTATGGGCAGGGCCACTGTCTCTTGAGCCAAGAGCCAGGCGACGGGAAGCAATGCGCAAAAGGCCGGCTTGCATCGCCAAGCATGGCCGCAACTCCACATGACTGTTTTAGGAACCTTGGCTACAGTACTGCAACAGTGACGGGGGCATTTCAAAAGGGTCCCGCCCGGGACATGCGATGCCAACTGAGATAAGGACAAGCTCGGCATACCCTGCAGCGTGGGGGAATCATCAATCGCAAGCGAAATACCTGGCACCCATGTACTGGTCGATTTTGGACATCGTTGGGGCCGCATGGAACAGCAAGGTTTTGCATATGCTGCGCCGCGTCATAGTCAATGACTACCAAGAGTCTGAAAGATTTGCAACTCAATCCGTGTGAGAGATGCTGCGAAACCCGCAGATATGTGTGGTAATCTCAACGCGAGTTTAATGTTTAGGGTAAGGCTCCATCAGGTAATCCCCTACCCGCGTGACCAATGTCCTAAGCCAATGAACCCTCAAGAAATCACGCGGTGTTTGTTGTCTTGCCTTGCTCGACTTTTGGAGGCAGACACTGTTGACTGTCCAAAAGAACTTGCTGTTTCTTAGTAGGGAATAAGGGAATATAATCCCTCCACAATTTGTATAGAATCTGCTCCCATATGCCCGCAGGAGAAGCTCCCCCTTATAATACCAACCCCTCAACCCTCCAAATAACAAATGATCCCCCCACATTATATGATGGCACCATATTGGGCGTATTTAAGAATTATTAGCAACCAGCTTCCCATAGAATCATGTTTGCAAAATGCTGGCTTGCCATCCCATACTTCGTGTATGTTATGTAGGTCTGCATGCCTCAATGCTCCTTGAAGCTCTGACACCACCCGCATTACTTGGAGGTCCGCTGTAATTACTTATAACCTAATCAGTAACTTTAGTTATAACCTAATTATATCTAGGGTAGCTGTAGTTATGGAACTTATATTTAGGTTATAACTACAGTTACTAAGTAGGTTATAAGTACAATGGACCTCCAAGTAAGGGGGGCCAGAGACGTACCCAATCGATCTCAGCTACAGATGCAGGACGTGATGGTTGTCAATATGGAGTGTTGCCATGGAAAAGAAGATGCAAACCACCATGTCCCTGGGTATTAAGCCTCGACCCTACCACTCTAAACCCGACACCCTAGACCCTCGACCCTAAACCATTTTGAACAGGGTCTACTGTAATTAGATGAGGGGTTTTGCCATGAGTAGTGCTAGGTCTTTTTGATGCAAAGAATGCTCTGGAATGAAAAATCGTATAGGGCTCGCTGCGAGTACATTAAAGCCTGCGGAACATTTGCGCGTATGAGCTATCATCTAAACTCCACGTATCCCCCTTCATGAACCTTACAATAGTCCCCTATATAAGCCCCTTTCCCTTTGAGGAATTTAGACTATAGCTCATATTGCTTGGGAAAGATGAGGATGCTACCAAGGCTTGTTTTGAATGGTACCATGATTATTCTTTCAAAGCACGCTCGTTGGTAGAAGGGGTTTAGGGTTTAGGGTACCAAAACATCAGAGCGAAAACAAAAGACTAGCAGTAGGCATCTATTACCGTCATGACGTCGATAGGCCTTTAAGGAGCAAAGTTTAAGGGGCCTGGTACAAGTAGGGCTGAAGGTCATGCATAACTAAGTGCGTGTACATTCTACCCATACATCTGTCAAGAGTAGGTGGGGTTTAGGGTCCGAAATCCTTAAGCGCCAGCCTGACTTTTGGAGAGAGGGTCTGAAAGGTTTAGAAACTTCACGCAATAAGCCATGACAATTCCCAAAATCAGAGATATCATTCTTGAGGACCTCATAGGAAGGACTATAGCATTTGGGGGTCTTTATTGGGGTCCCCTTGCTTACGGAAACTACCATATACCTCGTTAAGATTCTACTCCAGACGAGTCAAGGCTGCAAATAAAATACCACCCTACCTGGGGGGCTACTTGAAGCCCTGAGGCTTTAGGGTTTAGGGTTTGGCCCTGGGGCGAAACCTATAGCACCCTGGATATGGGGGTGTCTCAAAGCTAGGGAGCCTTTTTGGGGGTCCCTATAAGAAGGGTTGTAACTTTCGATATTGGGGTCAACTTATCTACGGAAACTACCATCTCTCTGCACTAGATACCCTCTCCCACCCAGACCCCTGGGAGGATCTAGAAAGTAGAACCCCCAATTTGGTACCCTATACTACTATTGAGTAGTTTCTAGGAACCTTTAAGGGGGATCTACTTTCTAGATCCTCCCAGGGGTCTGGGCACTAGTAACTCCCAAATTAACAACCCTCCAGGTATGCCTGCCGTTCATTGCTGAGCCCAGTCCCGATGCACGAAGGAGAGTAGCAGGCAGGAGGCTGAGTGTTTTCTTTAGTGGGTTTAGGATGTTAGGGTTTTAAGGTTTGAGAGTTACTGGGTTTAGGATGTTAGGGTTTTAGGGTTTGAGGGTTAGGGTTGTAGGGGTTTAGGTTTGGGATTTGAGCTTTCAGGTTAAGCGCGCAGTGCCCAGGGAGCCCAATACCCTTAATTGATGATTCTGGGTACTTTTCTAGGGGGCTATGATTGTAGGGATCGATGCCCCGTTATCAAGAAATATGTCTCAAAACATACTAGGGGCCCTAGTATGATTTATGGTGTAAACTCCTAGTACTGGGTGGCTTAGCAACGTTGAGTCTTGCGTTTTTGAAAGGCTTGGGATGAAATTCTCAGCGTCAACAAGTTTACCTATGGGTTGGATACTGCCCCCAATGAGTAACTGTTGGATAATAACTATAATATGGTCATAAATAGCCCGGATGAAATTCTCAGCGTCAACAAGTTTACCTATGGGTTGGATACTGCCCCCAATGAGTAACAGTTGGATAATAACTATAATATGGTCATAAATAGCCCTTAATAGGACCCCTAATATAGACTGTTACTGGGTAGGGGCAGTACCCAACCTATGCGGTTGCATGTAACTCCTGTTTTTTTCGGCATATTGCGTTTTGGCGACAGCGATATTTATAACCTCCTACCCAAGAAGGAGCTGTCTAGATCCTGGGCAGGCCTCTTACCGATTCATATGAGTAGTGTTTTTTTGGTGGTTGAACCGAGTAAGGTAATATTCCTTATATAAAATACTAAACCCCAAAAGCAGGATAGAATCTTACTCTATATTGGGTACCATAGTATCCCCCCAAAAAATACCATTCATATGTTCCAGGCTTTGTGGCTTGTGGCATTTTCATTTGTGACTTCTCAGGCATTGAATGGGTCTCGTGTTTGGACTGCCTAGGTGTCTTGCACCTTTAGAACTAAGTTCTTCCAACTTGTAGGCATTCTCCCGGTTTGGAAATATGGCCAACGTAATGCAGGTACGCCAAAAAAAGGGGCTCTGTGCCTGAGATGCAGTAGTCTGCATTGCTGTCAAAGAGTTTGCATTAAGTTACTCCAATACTTTTCAATGTTTTCTATACACCCATACTATGGTGAGTTAATTTCAAGTTCCTTAACAGCAACCCAGCAGCTTTCCATAGTACTGTTGGCTGAAAACCCACTACCCCAAGCCTGAAACGGTTCATGCCCCTGGCTGATGAATGTCAGACAACCTCAAACTTACTGGGTATATAGGGATAATGGGAAAAGAAAATGGAAGCTACTACTGTATAATAGTAGTGTATATATTGGGGTTAGAATGCGGAATAAGGGACTATGCTATAACATGGGAATTTTTATAGGGATTACATATTCCCTTATTCTTTACAAATAAAGAGTAAGCACAGGTTGTCACCCTCAGTTCAGAAGCTACCGGGGCAAGAAGAATTGTAGTTTCCAACTTTGCTTGCTGCTATCAATACTAGAGGTCAAATTGCGCGGAGTTTTTTACACCCCATCACATATTGCCTGGCTCCAAACCCCCTCAAAGTACCCTGCCCCAAACTACCATGTAAACTCATCTCAGCTCCTATTGCAAAACAGTAGTCCATGTAGTTATGTAAAGCTTCGGAGGACCCCCCACCCTGTACTAGTGGTATGATAGGAATATAAGAGGACCCTAATATACTCCCTATTATCCCTTATAGTCACTTTTACAGGTGGGGGGTCCACCTAATGTAGGGCCCTTTCAAGGTTCCTGAAAGGAGGCAAAGCAAATGCTGCCCAGGGACATCCACAGTATTTCCAGGGCCGGTCTAGGTGAAAGAGGCGGAGTCCAGCTGCCTACTTCTTGCTGGTTGCTAGTAGGGGTTTACGATTTGAGGTTTACGGTTTAGGGTTTAGGGAAATAAAATGGAAACTTCTGAACATTATTTTGGGTTCAGGGTTTAGGGTTCAGGGTCAGGGGGGCAAAATAAGCGGGGTAATAATGGGGATAACTGAGGTCACCAATTTATAGGGGTTATTCACCTGTTTACTAAGTTAGTGTATACTTTAGGCACAAAGAGGCTCCCATTCAACTACCTTAGGGCCCAAATCTATACAAAATACCCACATGGACCTTTTGGGTTCTTGCTGGCTGCTGGTAGGGAACGGAAAAATCAAATGGACAAACACTGGAAAGTGACATGCAACAATAGGATCTGGAAGTAGAAGGTTCAGGGTTGTCTTGCTGGTTGTTTGGCTGCTATACGGATCCTTTCCACCGTTTCGTTTCTAAGAACCAATAAAACTTTGAATTGGCTGGAGTTTCCTTAGCCGTTGCACGAATCTTGTTCCGGTTCGGGTTCAAGATTCTGCCTTGGGCCTGCACCATACTTAGCTTTGGTAAATCTCTCCAACCACATGGTTTTGATGCATTGCAATGCTAAGCCCTGGACGGGCAGTCATTAACAACACAGACTCGGAAGTTGACCTCTAGACCTTACGCCTTCAGCTCCGCACAACAACTACCATGCCAAGGCATTCATGTTCGAATTGAATTGTGGAACTCGGCCAAAATTTTGGTTTAGGCCCGGCATAGGCTCTTTTGCGTGTCATCTCCACGTGTGGGTGTTGAGATAAACGTCCTTGCAACAAAAGGACCATTGCGAATTCATTTCTTTAAATGGAGAACCTAACCAACATGGGCACCTGCCTTGGGACAGATCTTTTGAAACACCACCATGTCGTGAATGTTGGAGCGTTCGGGACAACCAAGCCTGCCTTGACTGGGCGACCGGGTCTCGAATGTTTAGTCGATGGATCCTTTGATCCCAAAATCGTTCACAATTAATTACCCACAACTATAACGACACAACGAGAACAACAGTGCTAGTGATATCAGGAACAAAAACAGCAACCATCAATCATCAAAATACTATCGCAACCACAACAACAATCTAGTTGAGACTTGCACGTCTACTCCAGGCAAGCCTCTGCAGCTTCCACAAGCAGCCGCAAGTCTTTCAGGTCATAGTCAAAGCGTGGTTTCAAGTGCACCTGAACCAATTGACCATGATCGGCCATCGGTTCAGATTTCATGGTCGGCACATGGTTCGTTGCGAAATCTATGGCGTGACTTTGGTCAGTATGACATGGCCTGTGTCGACAAACCAAGACAAGTAGGACCAGGAGGACAAAATCCAAAGGAGGAACGGCTGTGCACAGGTGCGTCAGCAGCTTTTTTTTCGAAGTTTTCGTGACAAAGGCAGCAGTGGTCGGTCAACAAGAAAAAGGCAGGCTGATGCTATGCTCTTTCTGCAACAGGGTCCCCTTCCCAAGCTTCTTCAGAAAAAGGGTTTGCGCAACTCAACACAAGAACCGTAGCATGGCTGACGAGTTGCAGCAGGCACACCAGGGAAGATCCGGCAGACCCAAATTTCCAAACTTTTGGAGCCTCACCCTGATGCTGAACCTGAATCTCTGAACAACACGACGGAAAATTCACTGTTCTTAGTAGGGAACATGGGAACATATTCCATAGCACCAAACCCATGAAGATAAAAGTCTCAGCTGCAAAGTCTGACTGCAAGCTACATCGGGATATATTCTGTTGTTCCCAAATTGGGAAGAAGCAGTCAAAAAATGACCGTAGAAATCTCCCGAAGCATTGAATTGGAAACCCTTGACTCAAATACACCGACGTTATGTTGCATTTCTCATAATCCCACATCCCGAAGCGCCAGTGAAAAGATATGAGTGCCCTGACCTCCATCACAAGCTGGCCCACAGGCGGCCAAACCTGTTGTCCGGGAGGAAAACGCAAAGACTGTGGCTACTGGTGCTTGAATGTAGCAATGTGAGAACGGCCCAATTCAGAAAAAAACAGCTCTTGCACCGAGAACACGGCGACAACGTAAATGTGTCATGTCAGTGTCAGGGTCGCAGAGGTGTTGATGGAAGGGATGGAGGCGTTGAACGACTTTCCATTGACATCTAGGGTTCTTGGGAAGGAAGACAAAAAACTGCTGCGCATTCCCAAAATGTGATGTTTTTTTGGCCCTGACATAGAACGTGTTTTTATGCACGCAGCTGGATGGAAATGCCAGATGTGATGCTTTGGCAGTGCGGTGTGGCGAGCAAACCCAAGTTTCCGTAACACTTCAGAGATTCCGGGGCTTCGGACTTGATCCTCAAAATTCACGCCTGAACGAAGACCAAACAGCTTCGTAAACTTTGAAACCCATGTCTGACAAACCCTTTGGCATCAGTGTGCTTAAGCCTTCTGGATCCTTCTGGCATCAGCGCGCCCGTCAAAACAACCTTGATCATAGGGACATATGGGGATTCCCAAATGGGACCCTCCTGCACAACACCTAGCAGAGATTTTTGCAAGGAAATTATAAGGGATAACAACGAACTCAACAGTTTTGAAAGCTGTCTGCCCCATATCTTAGACCCGGCATATCCGCAAATCCCCGCACATTGCCTCACACGTCTGTATACTCATTATGCACATCCCAGTTGTGTCTAAGAGCTTGAAAACCTTGAACCCTAAAACCTGAACCAAATAGTGCGCTGCCAGGCCTGCCCCGCAAGTGCGTATTCACCACCTTCAATGTCAACCTGGCATTATCAAAATCAAGGTCATCGGGGGTGTAAAGCCACGGTCAAAATCATGGTCCTCTTTGGGGCTAGCCCTTAAAATGTGGCGACACATGTCTTTGGCACACCCAAAAAACAAAAAACAAAAGAACATTCCCACATCCGAATACAAAAGTCTTATGAATTCCGGTGGGCGGAGAAGATCTTGACAGAACCCATCCAACGTTGGAATTGTCCTCTGCTAAAATATGAACCGAAGTCCCACGTCATGCCGAGAATAAGTAAACCACGATTTGAACAATTTGCATGGCCACGGCAATTGAACAAACCTCATGAAAATTATCATGCATATCTTCTGCTTAACGATGTTGGCTGCTGCAGAGGCGGACCAACGCAAACATTCATTACCACTGCACAGGGAGGAAGGTCTGCTCGAATGTTCCACCTTGAGTATGTCAATCTTCTTGTCGCCCATTTCCTTAGTTCACAATCGATTACTCACCGAGCATGTTGGGATTTCAGGACCGAACAAGGCCAATCATTTCGTCGTAAAGGCTCACGCATCAGCGACATCAGCGTGCGGGTAGGTGTGAGGGTCGGCGATGACTGCGCCTGTAGCATTCAAACGTTTACCAGAAAAAAAACATGTGAGCCCGTAGCACAACATGTCTGCCTAATGGCTCTGTCAAGTTTTTGCAACATTGCCCAAGCTTCACAATCATGTTAAACATGATGTCTGACAGTGAAGAGGTGTTCCACCGCGATTCTGGCGCAGCACTTGAAAGATGATTGCGATGGGGCTTGGATCTTGCGGCTGCTGTTTGATGGTTAACATTTGTACTCCGCAACGTTGCGTTAATCATCCTTGCGCACGGTTTTTTCACACTGCTGAACCTGACCGAAAACTCTTCATCCAACTCCGCTCTGCAGATCATAAATGTCTGCTGTTCCATGATTGTGTCACTTGTGGCTTGGCAGCCACACATCAGCCCTACCACAACGTTCTTGTATGAACAATTAATTTTACATTGTACTTGTCGGAAGCCTGGGATCGTTCAGGTAATGGAAGAAAATTGAATTAATTTTTGCCCGTTCGGGTTGCGGACCCACCATCGAAGCATCTCCACACCGTCGGAACGGCCCAAAGCCACCTGAGTGTGAACGGGGAATTTTATGGATTTTTTTTGTGCACAAACGTAACTGCAGGATTTGTGGGCCGTGTGGGGGGAGGGGGGGGGCACCAAAAAAGTGCCGACTTGTTTTTAATGGGGATATGGAGCGTTAGGCTGAAACCCCATCAGCCCTCGTAATTACATGGTGCCATTGCCATTTTTTTGTTTTTGTCAGGGTGTTGGGCTATGTGACGTGGGTAATATGTCGGTTGCGCCTCGCAATGCAAAGTGTGGAGGAATACCAGGTGGGTTGTCCATGAATGGATCAGTCAAACATGCTGAATTGGAAAGTGGAACCACAATGTTCTGCACAAACGGAGCTTTATTCTACAACAAGCTCCCAACCCAGGTTTTGTAACCCAGCATCCCAAAAAAAACCTTGCGAGCATTTTTTGGCCTAAATTTCCAAGCCGCCACTCCACGTCCCTCAGCCAAACCTTGACATGCATCGTGGCACCGGCATCACTGCAGGAGCTAAAGGATGGTCTGACTGCGGGGTCGCCGGGTCGAAAATGCGAACCTTGGACGTCACAGCACCCAAGCTGCAACAAATCTTATGGGATTTGCAAAGTGATGGCAAAGTGGAGTCGCAAAGCATTGGGGTGTGGGCGTTTTCGGTCTGCTACTGGTACCTCGCGACTCTGAAGACTTGGGGCTCAAGGAAGGCATGAACTCATCGGCCATGGTTGCCGCTGATGCCGCTTATGCTTCCCCCGCACAACATGCCAAGGCCGTTGCAGTTGGCACTTACGAAAAAAACATATGTCACACAATCTCAGTCCAACAAATTTGCAATTTACTTGCATCAAGGCATGGGATCTCATTTCACCTGCGCATCGTTTACTAGCGTGTCAGATGCCAGAAGCATGACCTCGTAACAAAAACATGGACATCCCTGTCCGTTATAAGGTTGCGATGTTGAACCCGCAACTCATGATGACAATTTATGGTATGGTTGTATGGGCGGGCAAGCGCCGCCAAATGATTTCAAAGCTTCGCATGTGCATGCTGAACTGCAGCGGCGTTGCAGCGCAGCCAGTGCGAGCCAACATGGCATCCTGGCGTAGGCAGCTTTCAGGAAAGAGGGCATGAAATCCATGATTCCACGTTCCATCTGTAGGATCACATCCGCAGCTTCTCTTGCAAACGAGATGATAATCGAGTGCTTCTCACGCCTGCGACTATTCGAAGCCCGGGAAATTTCGCGACCTTTCCTGGCTGCTGTCCTGCTCCCCCGGCCGTTGCCACCACCACCACCACCGCCGCCGCGGCGCCGCCACCACCTTCCCCTCCACAGACAGAAGAACCCGTAGCTACAACAGCAATAGCAGTAGCAACACGATTAGTGCAAGAAAACAGACCCACACCGGAACAAAAAACGCATTTCAACGCAGGTTGGGTTACGCCGGATGAGAAGCCCCCCTCACGTAGCGAAAACAAAATTCTAGACTTGAGTCAGGCCGCCTCGAAATCGAACTCGCCATTGGAGCCGAGAGAATACCTTGGTGACTCTTTGGAGGCATGTTCTTGCAACATGGAAGTTTAGCTGTGTAAGGCATGACAGTGACACGCTGCGGCAGTTGGCCTGCAAAACCGGTCATGGACAGCCAGGGGATGAACGGTCGTTCAGGTGTCTTGCCAACGAACCTTTGGCAAGTTTATGCAGGGAAGGGTTAATTAATGCTGGCACGCTGGCTGTCCGCGCCCTTGCAAACAAATCAAGGAGCATGATTACGTGTGCCAGCGCTGGCAGCGGGCCGCGTTACAAAGGGACGCCTTGTTGCCGACAAGGTGGTCGCGGCCTGCATGAAACTTTGCCGATTGCAGGAAACTGCCGCTTGGTTGCCAGGCATGGCCGAATCGTGATGCTGGACTTTTTCCGAACGGAAACGTCGACTGAAACGTTGACATCCTTGTGTACCCCTTTTTCGCAAGGAATTCGCAAAGAAGGGGTCATAATCAATGAGCACTTACACATGATGAGTAGTAGTTGTGACAACAGCAATGTTTATCAAAACCAAAAACATGACAGTGACGGCAATCAGAGCAACAACAACAACGACAATAACAACAATAACAACACGGGGTTGGGGGCAACTTGTAACAACAAACCCGTTAACGGCATAAATTTACCTTGAACTTCACGCTTCGTTCAGTTGTGATGAAGTAACGCTGATGCTGCCACGGCAGTGATGCACGTCATGGTTGTGGTCCCGCAGGGCTTGCGCAGGATCCGCGAGGACCCACGCCATACAAAGGACCCGCCGGGGGCCGCGTGGACCCATATATGGAACGTGCTTTCTGAAAGAACAATAAAAAGATGGCAGCGGTACCTGCTTGAATACAACAACTGTACAACATGAATCAGTAGCTACCAAAAAACATGGATTTAACTCTGCTTTGCGCACGGAATTGAGGCACAGCCGAACATGAACGGTATTGTTTGGGCATGGCTGCTTTGAGAATGGACGCAATCGAGGACCAAGGTCATGGCGGTTTGTGCACGGATATCCTGTCAAACGTGCACAATCATACACGAATGTCACTGTGATTGGGGCACGGATGCTCTGGTGATTGGATGTGTGCAGAAAAAAACGTTTTACCCACATGCTGGTGTCGTGCCGTTCCGCAGAGGCCAAAGGGGAAAAAAACGTGAAACTCCACAAGAAAGAACTCCAACGGCGATACGCGAATAGCGCAGTTCTAGAAGGTGGCGAATGCCCACGAGGGTCAACAAACGTGGGCTTGACTGGGGGCGCAATTGTTGCACGTTTTCCTACCGACGGGGCCAATGACAACAATGGTGGCAACAGTCACACCAACAATGCTGGAAACGGAATTTGTCGTGAATTTCAAGACCCACACTGTCGCAATGAAATAATCCTGATGCTGGCATGGACGTGATGACGTTCATGGTGTGGGAAACTTGTGTTTGATCAAGAAGTTTGGAAAAAATGTGTGAAGCATGGGTTTTGGCTAACGGCTAACACTCGGTGTCCTGTTTGGGCGTGGAAAACCAAAATTGCTGTAGAGGTGCGCGCATGGG
>CAJNIZ010046105.1:124599-135141 GCA_905231905.1 Symbiodinium pilosum | reverse complement strand
TTCGGGGGTTTGCCGGGCTAGCAGGTTGAGTGTAGACCAGAGCCTCCGGGTTGTAGGGTTTAGGGTTTGGGGTTGTAGGGTTTAGGGTTTGGGGTTGTAGGGTTTGGGGTTTGGGGTCCAGGGTTTAGGGCTTGGAGGTGTAGAGTTGAAGGTTCAGATCAAAGAGTTTCAGGCTTGTACACCTTGGGTTGTACCCCTGGGGTTTGTCCACAAGACCAAGCACGTGGCCCTATGACCAAGTGCTCCGTGCCTTCTTTCCATGGGGAAGCGCTGAAGCGCCCGTTGTCGACTGCGCACACGCGCGCAGGCGCTGACCTTAGGTGGTGGGCGGCAGGCATCACCTTCAGAAGGGATGCGCTAGCCCTTCTCAGAACATGCTCTAAAGCCTGCAAGATCAGGAAGCAACGCTATACCTGGTCCTTCCACCGCAGCGAGGTGTCCAGGAAGGTGCCGATTGGTTTGTATGCAAGCCTGAAGCTAACGCACCTGCAGATGCCGCCGGAGAGAGCCTAGATTCCAACCGAGAGTGGGTTTAAAGACGCCCGCGCTTCAGCCACCCGTAAAAAAGTCAGTGGGGTTGCGCAGAAAGCAACAAACCCATACCCCAACACCCATAAACCCCAAACCCCAAACTTAAGCCCTAAACCCTATACATGCCAAACGCCAAGTCCTAAAGCCTCAACCCAAAACCCTTTAAACCCCAAATCCTAAACCCTAACCCCTAACACCCTACAGGGCCGGCGCAGGAGGCGACAGAGATCAGGCGATAATGGGGCCCCTAGGCATCAAAGGAGTTCAGGGCTTAGGGATTCTTTGGGATTTTTGGGTTTTGGGGGCTTCAGGGATCTTGGGACTTATGGTTGTTTTCTGAAGTTTTTAGCATTTCAAAGTTTTAGAGGTTTCAGGGTTAGGTGTTGAAAGGTCCCGGGGTTTTCAGGGTTTCTGGGTTGTAGGGTTGGTGTGAGGGATTATGGCTTAAGGTTTTGATTTGCATGTGCAATCTTCCTCTTGGCCCGCGCGTGGAATTAATTGGGGATTGCGTTACGATTGTTTATGACGCGGGCTAGGGCTAGGGTCTATAGTTTTGGGTATTTTCAGGAAATCCTGAATGATTAGCATTGGCGTTCGGGTTGGCAGTATGCCGACAGGTTGCTCATGCACCAGAATTCTCACGGTTCGGGGTCTTTGCGAGGTTTGCTGCACAGCGCCTTCCACCGCGCCAAACATGCAACCCCAAAACAGAGGCTAGTATGAAACGGCGGCCCTGAACAAAAACGTGACGATTGAAGACTCTAGACTATGAAGGACAAGGTTGCAAAGGACTGCGGCCCGACAGTGCTATAAAATCCTACATACTACATAACAACCAATTTTACCTAGGTCCCTCATTTAGCTACTTGGAGTGTCGAGGGGACTTGGTATACTTTAAAATCCAAATATTTTGTTTTCGTTTTAAGGTGCATCATTTATCCCTTCGGAGGGTCGAGGGGACTTAGTATATTTATAATTATACTCCAAATAGCACCTTTATTCGGTATAAATCCTTTGACATGACCTTGGCAGCTTTTCAGGGCCCCTACGTTACCAAGGTTTCTGCCTCCACGTCAGACGGGCAGTTTCAACCCCACGTATACAGCAAGCTTATGTAAAGGTACCCGCCTGATACCTACCCACCTAGGCCAAAAGCTCTAACTTGGAGGCTTGTTTGTTAGGGTTTAGGGCGCTGTATCCCCAATTCTAAACCTAACCCCTCCCCTATTGCGAAGTAGACTAACTGCAACACATCTTATATACCCCTATGACTCCTATTCAGGGTTTTTAAGGTACCTATTGCCAAGTAGACCTTGTGTCCTTCCCCCCTATAGTAAGTGCCTAAAGGGACCTTATGAAGGGGATATTGTAACTCCTCGTGCGTCTTGTGGTAATTGTTACTGCAAGGGGGAATGGCGTGAAGTAGACCCAAGTCAAGACAGCCTGCAAGCATGCCAGCCAAAGGAGGATTGAACTCTTGCGGCCAAGGATTTAGGATCTAGTGAGCTCAGGATTTAGTATTCCTCGTTTCGAGCTTGAGATTTAAGATCTAGGTCCAAGGCAATTGCACGAGGGGAGTTACCATGTAGGGACCTTGCATAGGTCTTCTGAATCCTTTTATACTTCCTCATAAACGCCTATTATATACCCATAAACGCCCATTATATACCCCTTACAAACCCTGCTCCAAGCTTTTCCCAATTGTTAGGAGTTGCAATACACCCCCCCCCCAAATGTACACCTTCCAGGGTTTAAGGCACGAAGCTTAATAAATAAGGTTTGATAGGGTTCCAAATTTGGGGGGGCACATGTCTAACTCCTAAAATTGGCACCTCTTCCTTCAATCCTCTTCTAGGGTCTACGGCATAGGATTCAGGGTTGAGGATTAGGGTTTAGGAGTTTAAGTTTCTTGCCCAGAACCCTATAGAGCCTACAAAGTCTAAACCCTTTGACGCCTATGAACGCTATAAAGCCCTATAAAACCTTATAAGCCCCCTGAACCCTAAACCCTAAATTCTAAAGCCTAAACCCTAAATCCTAAACCCTAAACCTTATAAAGCCCTGTAAACCCTAAACCAGGCCCTTTCCCCTTTTTGGAGCCCTTAAAACCCTATAAAGCCTTATAAGAATCCTATAAAACCCTATAAAGCCTCATAAAACCCTATAAAACCCTATAAAACCTTATAACACCCTATAAAACCTCATAAAACCTTATAAAACCTTATAAAACCCTATAAAACCAAATGAATTTTGGTACCCAAGGCCAGCCCTGGTCGTCCGCGCAGACTCCGTGGGCATCGGACCGAGGCTCAGCGCCATGCTTAAAGTGTATGTGGGTGGTATTCCCACAATCACTAACCATTTGGCTAATGCCAGCCTTTCTATGTGGGTGTTTGTCAATATTATGGTCCTTTCTTGGGTACCCTAAGTAAGAATTGCCGTATTATAATAAGGATCCAAAACGGGCCCATAATTTTGGCAACCACCCATGTACCATAGTCTAAACGGTTTAGGGGGTTTAGGGTTGGGGCTTAGGGTTTTGGGGTTTTGGGTTTTGGGTTTCCTAGTATCCCCCTGTAGGGTGCTTGGGGTATGGTCTAGACCGCTTAAACGGGTCCCCCTTAAGGGGTTATATAGGGGTTATATAGGGTTTAGGGTTAGGGTTTAGGGCCTTGCTTAGGGTTTATGGGTTATAGATATTGGGATAATATGGGGATACTGTAGGGTAATATAGTAATCACCATAGTCTAAACTCCTAGTATCCCCCTTCATAAGCCCAATAATGATCCCCTATATGATTCCCTATAAGGAGTTTAGACTAATTATACCAGTATTACAGGGTGGGGGGGTCCTCATGTATGAGGTTGAAGGGGTTTAGGGATTTGGACTTTAGGGTTGAGGGTTTAAGGATGGAGGTTTAAGGTTTAGGGGTGAGAGTTTAGGGATGAGGGTTTAGGTTTCCTGGTTGAGGGGGTTTAGGGTTCAGGGTTTAGTTGTGGGTTCCAGTTCAGGATGCGAGCTATAGTCTAGACTCCTTTAAGGGGGTTATATGGGGGAATATGTATGGGGACTACTACACGTCATAATAAACGATACTAGGAGTTTAGACTATGGCTCATATGGGTTTGACAGGGGTCGGGGCTTAGGGTTCAGGGTTTAGAAAGGGAGGTCTAGGGTTTATGGTTGAGGGGGTACGGCCTTCGAATATGGCTTTGAGTATATTATGACAAGATCTCCATATAATCCATAAATTACCTACTCAGGGGGGACTGTATGGGGTTGACGAGGTTTAGGTTTTAGGGTTGTAGGGCTCAAGGTTCAGGGCTTAGGGTAGGGGGATCAGGGTTTAGGTTTTATTGTTGAGGGGGTTCAGGGTATAGGGTTTAGGGTTCACGGCTGAGGATTCAAGGGTTAGGCTTCAGGATTGAGGGTTCAGGGTTGAGGGTTTAGTGCTTAGGGTGGAGCGTGTGTGTTTAGGGTGTAGGGTTGAGGGTTCAGGGTTGAGGGTTTGCGCTTTAAGGTTCATAAGATTCAGGGCTCAGAGGGCGCCAAGACCGGTGAAAGAGGCCCTTCTTCTACATACTGTGGGGGATGAGGCTCCTTCTCTATTTGAGGTTTACAGAACCTCAAACAGCAACGCTTTCTGTTTGAGTTTTCGGGTTCACAGGCAGGTCAGGGTCCCGGAGTCTTATTTCTCATTTTGGAGATATGTGCCCAAGTGTGGGCCCGTAGCCTGTTTTTGGGGTTCTAGGGGCCCATAAAGGCAAGTAAAAGGTAGATGTGAGGTAAGTCTAGTTTGCCAAGGTTATTGGCTCATATTACGGGTTTAGGGTCTTGTTTAAAAGGGAGTTTGAGGTGAGCTTAGTTTTTTTGGGTCGACAAAGTCACTGGTGGGATTGGGTTTTAGGCGTCTGTAAGATTGCATTCTATCATCAGCTTTCTGACTTTCTGCTGTGAACACCGGGTCTGCATGTTTTCGGGGCTTTCTTTGGGTTTGTGGTTTAGGGGAACCCAGAGGGTGGTAGTATAGGTGGCTGGTAAGGCAAGAACCCTGAACCTTAAACCCCAAAGCCTGAACCAACCCTAAATTCTGAGCCCTAAACCTGAAACTCTGAACCCTAGATACTAAACCCTAGGCCCTAAATCACGAACCCGAAGCCGTAAATCCTGCGCCCTAAGCCTTAACCCAATCTTGGAGTACTCCACCTCCATACTTTTTTGGTTCCTGGGTTCTTAGTATAACAACTTATACCTTAAAAGTCTATACTTTTTCCTGGGGTGTACTCCAAACTAGGGTTAAATCTGTGATGCAGGAGTCGGACACGGACAGTTTGGAGATGCAGCCTGATGTCCAGGCAGGCTTTGAGGTTCAGATTAGGTACTGCCCGTAACCCGGTAAGGGTCTAGAATACCGCTATTATTAAGGGCTATATATAGCTATAGTATAATCGTTTTCTAGCTGTTACTGAGTGGGGGCAGTATTCAAGGTTTAGGGTCCAAGTAAGCGAATAATGGGGTGTTAGGCCCCCAAAACGACAGCCCTAAGGAAATGAGGACGCTTTTAGGCCTGCGCCAATAGAATCCACATGTTTTTCGTACCCAGTACCTGGTTGATGTTTGGGTGTTCGGACCGTCTGGGCCGTTAGGATAAGTTTTGCTGCTTAGTGGGTTGAGTTAAGGGCTTGGGGTTTCAGCTTAAGATTTGGTAGATCCATGATGAGAAGATGTCCTGAAAAAGCATGAAGCTTAAGTCCTACAACAGGAGGACTGTCTCCCCCGCCTGCAAGGCAATGAAGAGCGAAAAGCAACACAGTGCCTGGGTGATTACTTGCTCGAGCAAGAACTAGCGTTTTGCCCGAAGACCTTTCTGGTGGCCTAGTTGTTTGGACGCGCTGGACACCAAACCCCACCACCAACGAAATGCATGATTGACAGGTATTCCGATCAGTTTAACAAGCAGGAAAAGGGGGTTTATCAAAAAGGCACTTTAGGGGCACTAGGGAAGCTTGGCAGATGTTTAGTTATTAAGATGGGACTCTTTTGGTCCCCAGTAGCTAGGGATCATGTAGGGCTCATGCTGACAAACTCCAGCAGTTCCCTCCTCAACAGTCGGCGCTGCATGGTGTCGGGGAATCCTACAAGTGGCCATAGTAGCCACCGATGCAAAGCGATTCATTCAAAGAACGCAGCGGCTTTCTTTAGCATGTTTGCAGGAATGGCGATTTCATGTTTTTGTTGGACATGACTGACTTCGGATTTAAGGTGTTTGGGGCTATTTGAAGGATGTTTTTGTGTGGAGCATGGCAGGAGTGCAGCGAATGCAATGTAGAGACCCCTGTCTGCAAACGGTACCCGAAGTCGAATCCCGCGCAGAAGCCCAAAAGGAAACTTCAACATAAATGAGGCCTGAGACGAGGCTGACAGGGCAATCTTTCCTGGAAGCCCTTCATAGTAGCTCCTGCTGCCTAGGCCCCAAATCAAGGATCAGAACCAGCGGCCCTAATACGGGCCCTTACCTGTTTCCTGGGTCCTAACTTTGGGCCCTTATCTGGGTTTGAAGAGCAATACAGGTTATAGAAGCTTATATACCCCTAAATCCCAAACCAAAACTATAAGCTAGAAAGTATATAGGTATATAAGGACCCCAGGATTAAGGACCAGGGTTCCAACTTTGTACTAAACCCGGAAGCCTTAAAATCAAGTCCCTTAGTCTGGTGCCTTTTGCTTGATCCTTAAACTAAACTGGATCAATGTTAGGGATCCTTTGTACTTTTTGGAGTATGGGATTCCTTATATTTCTGTAAAAAGGATCCTTTTTTCTTCCTAGGGTAATGTGAGCTAGGTAAAGGGTTCGGGGTGTTGGGGTTTAAGCTAAAGGTTTAGAGTTTGGGGTTTACACTTACGGGTTTAGGGCTTGGGGTTTTAACCCAAGGGTTTAGGGTTTGGGGTTGGAACTTCAGGTTTTAGGGTGTGGGGCTTAAACTTAAGGGTTAAGGGTTTGGGGTTTGAACTTAAGGGCTTAGGGTTTGGGGTTTAAACTGAGGGGTTTAGGGCTTGGGGTTTTAACCCAAGGGTTAAGGGTTAGAACTTAAGGTTTTAGGGTTTGGGGCTTAAACTTAAGGGTTAAGGGTTTGGGGTTTGAACTTAAGGGTTTAGGGTTTGGGGTTTAAACTGAGGGGTTTAGGGCTTGGGGTTTTGACCCAAGGGTTTAGGGTTTGGGGTTGATGTTCCCCAATAAGGACCCCCCCAGACCTTTTTCCGCGGGCGATTAAAGGGGCGTTCAGGCTTTAGGGTTCGGGTTCCCCCGTTTTTGGAAATGCTTCATCCCTAAACCCTTAAGCAAATTTCTGTATCTTGCAGATCATCGTGGGACCTACTTCGCTAGCCTTTGGAGGTCTGTCGTCGGCGCCTCTGGTGGAGGGGATCACGATTTAGTTTTCAAGATGGTAATTATACTTGGAGTTATGAGTCAGATGAGCATGGCCATAACCTACACTAGGGGACTTTGAGCCCCACTTATTCTCTCTCACCCCTGAGGCTTGAAGTGTTCGTTTAAAGTTGAAGGCTATAATGTAGACCCGTGGTTAACAAAGCCCCTGCTTTTGAGGGCCTTGATATTAGGATCTAGATCATGATCCCTATGAAGGTGAGGGGGTTTCTTAATCATGGGTCTACATTAGGCGGCGTTATGGCCAGGAACCAAAGCAAGTACACGGTTGTTCAAATTTCTCCCAGTGGATAATGCACATTCCTGATGCGGGCCTGATGCCTAGACGCCTGGAAGAATTCCTAAGGTAGATCCCTGGGGGGATATATAATCAACAGCCATGTAGTAGCTGAAAACCTGTGCCACGGTTGGAGTTACAATCCTAAGTACATGCATATCCGGTACTTGGATTCTTCAGGTTACGGGTCGCGAGGAATTGATTGAAATCAGTATAGCAGACCATATGAGCTTTAATCTAAACTCCCGAAGGGGTTGAAATAGGAGAGTATTATAAGGGTTATCAAGGGGGATACTAGAAGTTTAGATTATAGCTCATATGGGAGGCTCCATTTTACAGATCCTCCCAGAATTCTGGGTAAACCCTGAACCCTAAACCCGGGATTTTGGTTTTGGATGTCTGGGAGTTGGGAACTGGTGCCATCCCGTGGAGAGGCGGGTCACTGACACAGAGGGTGAAGAGACTGGGTTTCGTGGGGTTAGGGTTTAGGGTGTATTACGATAAGTTAGGATTTGGGGTGCATTTCTTGCTTCTGATTTTTTAGTCTTGAAAATCGCACATAGAGAAGTTAAGTGTCAAATGCTAATCCCAAAAACGCCGAAAGCCGAACCATCCTTAGACCAATTCCTCAATACCCAGCACCCAGCACCTCCCCAACTGAAATCCTTAACCCTAAGTTGCTGCAACTTCCGCCTTAACCTTAGCACCCAAGCACACTGAAGCCCTCAAACTGAACCATTCTTGGACATGGCTTGTAGTTTCCAGACTCATTTACTACAACCCGGCAAGAAGCACAAAGTTGAGATTTCATGGTTCCCAAGAAAGAACAAGGAGGTAAGATAGGTAAGATTACACCCCACCCACCCCTAATGTCAAACATGTCCTGCAATAACGGCTTCTCATTAGATATTCCCTCATGAGATGTCTATTGTGGGGATATTTGATGTTAGGGGCAGGGTGTGTTTAACATCAGCCCCTAAAGCCTATAGTAGTGTCCATTTGCCTTTGCATTCCCTTATATAGCCCGGTATCATCCCTTTGAGGGGGCTGTTCAATATTAGCACCAGGTGACCAAACAGAGCAAACCCTAAACCCTAAACCCTAAACAAGAACTGTAAGGCCGGAGGATTTGGAGCTTCCCTTCGCAAGCCTGAATCCCTGGAGATGCTTGAGCTATAATCCAAACTCCTGGTTTAGGGTTTAGGGTTTAGGGTTTAGAGTATCCCCCTTAGTATAACCCATATAATACTCCCCTATATAACCCCATAAAGAGGTTCAGGCTATGGCTCAAATGATGTTTTGAGGGTTTCGAAAGTAGAGTTTGGGGTTTATAGGGCTTGGCTTCAGTGCAGGTTTTGGGGTACAGGTTTACGATTTTTGCTTTGGCGTTTGCGTCTGGGGTTTGGGTTCAGGGTTTGGGGTGTAGGCGTTTCAGTCACAATCCTTGCATCGCGTCAACAAGTTGGTGATCAAGTACGAGGGCCGGCCCAGCTTACCATGCACCACGCTTGGCAGAAAATACTTAGAAACACCACAATGTTGACAACTTACCATTAAAGGCTTGGGATTCTAGCCGGCAGGTTCAGGGTTTGCATGGTTTGGGGTGCTGAACTTATTATGAAATGGTTTGTTTAGGTTTAGCTACGTTTGACTTATGCAGGTTTTATGGTTTTTCAGCTTCAGGGTCATCTGGAGGTTGCTTGAGGAGTTTGGTCGTTTGTCTTTTGCTGTTGTACTGTCGTACTCCCTTTTAGTGGTACCCCGGGTTGGGGGCGCGTCTGGGTCAAAGGAGTTTCTAGCAAGTCTGGCTAATTCTGGCTACGTGACCTGTGTTAACCTTGGGGATAACGGTTCAGGGCATAGCTCAAGCACATAATGGGGTTATACAGGGATAATGGAAAAGAAACAGAAACTACTATTTAGGGGTTCGTTTTCCTGTGTTGCCTTTCTTTGGGGCACGCTTGAAGCCCTACGTGATCAAACTGCCGCCGACCTCACAGGTATATCCACACATGCGGTCCGCCTCTTTTGCCTTCAATCACTGCTCCTGAAGCGGGGTCTCCAGCACACGTTTGAAACCATGAGCCCTATGCACCCGGCATCCCCTTCATAAAGGCCTTAAGCAAATGGCTACTATAGACACGATTGTATGTGGATAGCAAGCCCCACATGACACCCTTAGTCCTTACCCCTAACCCACCCTCCGCTCCACGAAAGAAGAACAACAAAGCCCAGTCCTCAAACCCTGCACCCTCAATCCTCCCAAACCAATACCCTGCGCCCTTATTGCTACACCCTAAACCCTAACTCCTCAGCCCGTTCGAGCAACCTTGAACCCGAAATGCTACAGCCAGAACTAAACCGCCAGAAACCCAAAGTCCTACCGTAGACAGAAAAATTCTTGAACCCAGTGTATACAGTCCCCCTTGAGTAGATAGAATATGGGGTATATGGGGGATCTTATTATAATATACCCAAAGCCATGTTCCATTTACTTGAGGGGGACTATACATCCCTAAGCCCTAAACCCTATATTCTATCTATTTAAGGTGGACTATACATCCATCCCTACATGAAATCCAAAAGCTGAAGGTCTTTTGTATATAAGGTCCCTAAACCCTAAACCCTAAACCCTTAAACCGTGTAGACTGCAGCTAAACGGAGGCACAGGCAGGGGCCAACTTAGGATCCTAAAATCCCTACGGTTTAGGGTTTAGGGTTTAGGGGCTTATCCCTTGACCCTAGTCCCTAAAACCCTCAAACCCCCCTAATGGAAGCCTACAATCTCGTGGTCTTTGCTTCAAAGGTCCCTAAATAGTGGTGTCCATTTTATCTTCCATTATCCCTGTTTAACCCCAATACACACCCTATTAAACTATAGTAGCTTCCATGTTCTTTTCCGTTATCCTTATATAACCGCAATATGTACCCTACAATCCCTATATAACCCAGTTTCCATTTAAATTCCCATGTTCTTTGCCATTTGATTCGCCCTTCCTAATTAGTAGCTTCCATTCTCTTCCCCATTATCCGTTTATAACCCCAATATACCTTATAATCCCTATATAACCCGGTTTCCATTCAACTTCTTTGCCATTTGATTCTCCCTTCCTAACTAGTAGCTTCCATGTTCTTTTCCGTTTGTCCCATACAAACCCTACACCTAAACCCTGAACCCTAAACCTAAACCCCAAACCCTGAACCCCAGGAACCCCCAGCCTCAACTTCGTCCTTGGAGGCCAGGAGGAGTCGTATCCCAGGGCTGGCGTCCATGGTCTCGCAGGAG